>JAQZBX010054354.1:0-18671 GCA_029593785.1 Cabassous unicinctus
GTGTTTTCTTTTTCCCTCTAGGTTATTTCCTGCAGCTTATTATAATTAACAGACTTGATGATGAATTGTTTCATTCCCTCTAGTAGACATGCTGTCATCTGATTTCTCTTCCTTATGTCTGCTTGTCCCCTTTGGATTTTCCAGTTAGGATCAGCCTCTGGAACTGCCATGATTGATACAGCATATTTCTGGGGCTGCTGGGCAGCCATCTCATGGGTATGCCCCTGGGCCACTTCCCAAATATGGAGTTTTTCTTCAGGGGTGCAACATGAGACTAAGATAATATGCACATCTCCTCATGTCAGCTCAAAATTTAGGGTTAACCGCTGAAATTTTTGGTAAATTAACTTGGGTCCTCTGAAAATCACCCCAACTGTTCCTTACATTGAGCTAAATCTGCCATGGAGAAGGGAAAATGAACTCTAATTTTTCCTGCTTCTCCATTTGCCGCTTCCCTTATTGGGTAGAGGCCGTTCTTGGATCCCCTACTAGGGTGGAAATGCGGTCCACTCTTTGTGATTCCTGCTGGGCTAGCTATGGGCATATGAGGTGCAGAAAGAGAGGCTGGAGGGGGAGAAATGAGGAGGGGATCATCTAAGATATCACCCTCCTTCTCAGGGAGTGGTTTCACATCCTGTGCATAGCATAACTTGCAAGATCCACTTAACTTCATATCATGATATAGAGTCATAAAAAGCTGAACATATGGAATCTCTTACTGCTTTCCTTCCTTCTTATACGGGAGGTCTATAGGCAAAATATGGTTATAATTTAGAGTGCCTTTCACTGGCCATTTTTGGCCACCTTCCAGGCTATACTGTGGCTATGCAGTGATGCAGAAGAAGATCATTTTCTCCTTCTTCAACCCTTTGGTAGTTTTGTCCAGTTCTTAAGAATACACCGCAATGCAGAGTCTGCTGCTGGTGTGCTACAGGCTCTACCCATTATTCTGGAAAGGAAGAAGTACTTTTTAGTTAACTGATCTGACATCCCACAGTCCAAGTCTGACTAAAACTTTTACCACAGCACATATTTTGAGCTGATGCTCTGGTAACAGCATCCTGAGAATTTAATCCAGAGTCTTGCTGATAGGCATCCCTGTGGTCAACCTAGGTCTTGGGGGATGCCTGAAACCCCAAAGTTCAGACCAAAGTGCCCAAGATGTTTTGGTGGGAAAAGTTATCCAAATCAAAGGCCCTGACATAAGTCTCAGAGGATGTTTGGCTGTCCTCTGAATGGAAGGACTCAAAGCATGGGGCCATTCAGAGTTTACTGCTCTGCGTCTCAGCACCCCTACATTCCAGTGTCTGAGACTGACTGCACTGTTATCCAATCTAAAGCTCCTGAGATAAACCTCAGGGAACATTTGGCTGCTCTCTGAATCAAAGTACCCAAGACTTTTTAGGTCTTGGGGGACATTCAGAGTTACTTCTCTGGTTCCCACCACCCGAGGAATCACAGAGACCCTACCACCTGGTGTTACTGGGGCCACTGTGGACTTGGGAGATAGACCAAATAGATTTCAGGGTTGAATAGATGTCAGGCATGAATAGATTTTGGACTGAAGCTACCAAGTCAAATATTGCTCCTTCTTGGAGAAGGGGCAAAGATCTTCTTCTTTCTATTCATACAGAGGCCTTAAAAAGCAGTCCTAGGAACTGGGAACTTCTCAGTTATGCCAGCCATCAAAAGGCTATTACTTGATTAGAGATCAATTGTTCTAGCTAACAGGTCTTTGGGCCCTGAGGCAATAAATTCCTTACAAGCAGAGACATTTTCAGTTTTACAATTTCTAAGACGTTCCAAAGCATTTTAACACAAACCTGTAATGAGAAATTCAGTAGTATGAAGTAGAAAGATAAAATGTTAGTTAAGGTTAATTATGCAAGGGCTTCATGGCCTGTGACAACCCTGGGGAAGGGAACTCCCATGGCATTTATCTTTGGCCCTGTCCACCACACTTTCCCACCCTGTCCCCGACAAGGTAGCTGGATGTAGTTGATAGGAGGGTGGGCATGCAAAGGCATAGACCCATGGGGAGGGGCAAGCCCCCAGCTCTCTGTCATTGCAGTCATTACTGCTGAGGAGAGAAGGCAGGAGAAGGCAATGGCAGCCTGGCCTAAGGGTAAAGATGACAGCTGCTAAAAGGGCTTAAAAGAGCAGCTTAGCAGTCCTCAGAGGTTGGGTGGGGAACCCCTGTCTTGGCAAGGCAATGCTTTGGGTCCCTGTCAGGTGACTCTGATCTCCTGGCTGGGGTCAGATCTCACAAGCCTGAGTGCATGGCATGGATACAGAGAGTTCCCATGACCTGGCCTGTTCCCTCCTAGGATTACATCTTGTGGGGGGATGTAGGCAAACCCATTTAAAATGGATAACCAAAAGAAGGCATTAAACAGGCTGTAGGCCATGGTTTTGCTCACCAATAACCTCCTGGTTGGCTCCCCACATATGTCACTGGATTTTGTCTAGGTTCTTGACTATGCTGCAGAAATGAATTTCAAGAGCACGTTGGGTTAGTTAGGCTGATAAGGGAAGTGCTGGGACCCTAACCTTCCTCAGCAGAAACCCATAGCTTTAGGAAACTAAATTCCCCTCATTCCCTTTTTCCACTCCTCCCCTTTTCTCCATGGAATCCACATCATTAGGAAGATAAGCACTCTCCACCTGCCCCTTTGAACTTGAATTTACAACTTTAAATAGATATTGACTCTTTTCCTCCCTAATAGCCCTTTGCTTTAGGAAGATAAACTAACCTAGCTCCTTTCATTTTTGTAACCCTGCCTGCCCACTTGTTTAGGAATTTGCTCACTTAGAGTTCTGATTAGAGTTCCTATATAAACTTATGAAAATCAAAACACAGGACTCATATTTTTTTGGAGACTTGACTCTCCTCTGAGCCTGCGCATAATAAAACTTTGTTCATCAGCCTTCCCCAAGTGCTGCTCGAGTTTCCTTCATTCTGTCTGCGTCAACATTTGGTTCCCTGACCAGGAAAACCCAATCAAGTAAGCCCATTGTGCCTGCAACTTGGGGCTGATGGGCATGGCTGATGACAATCTCTGAGCAAACAAGGTGGGCACCACCCATCCTCTTGATGGTACCTCTTTCTGAGGCAGTCCCTCTGGGCTGCGTCTTCACACCCTGGCCTGACTCAGTGGGAAGGCAGACTGAACAGTGTCAGAAGACTCCAGAAAGGTAAGGCCCTGGGTGCCTAATCCTCAGTCAGGCCTGTCTCCAGACAGAAGAGGAGACTGATCACTTCCTGAAATATTGAGTACGAAGATTCCAGAATAGGTCAATCCCTGTGGGAGGGACTGCATAACCTCTGAGTGACTGTGTGAATGAATGAGGATGGCAGAGGCTTGCATCTGCCATACCAGTCTGTGACTCCACTGCGTATGCTATGTAGCCTGTGTGGTTCCTAACCTGTTTTACACAGCTACATCATACAGCCTAATGGCTCACCTGAACTTTGCCTGGGTGCCTTAGCTAAGATAAGCTGAAGTTCTCACCAGAGACACAGACAGGCAGGCATCTGAGTGGCCTTGGAAGAAGAGACTCCTTCCCTTGTCTGTCTTGTGCCACCAATGCAGGGTATGGGCTCATCACAGTCAAGACCTACCATCTTAAACTGCATGCTCAAGAATTTCAAGAAGGGTTTTTCTGCAGATTATGGCATTCAGATGAATTCTGGCACCCTCTAAACTTTAGGTGAACTAGAATGGCTTGCTTATAATGTTGACTGGCCCTTGGAATGGACCCTGGATATAGCTAATGTCCGTGCAGTGTGACTGGTTGTCACAGGAACTCCTGGCCACACCAATCAGTTTCCCAACATTGACCCTTGGTTAGAAATAGCCCAGACTCTGCCCCCTTGGTTTTGATTGTGCATTGGAAAAAAGGGACAGAGCAGCGTCTTGGTTGCACAGGGACTGGAGCTCTGGAAGCCAGTCATTCATCAAGGGTCCTCAGAGGAGGACCCACTATCCCCACTACCACTTCCATATGCTCCAGCCACTCTAGCCTCTCCTCCTAGCCCGGGAGTGCAGGCAGATCTCCCAGAAACACCTTCACTTTTGGTCCCTCCAGGAACATTGACCAACTCTGAAGAAAGCCCTGGAACCCAACTAGTATGGAGGCTCTAGTCGGCACAATCCTTGTTACAGATGACCCTCTGAGAAACACAGGATCTGGCCCAGATTGGTGAGAATGGGGCCATCCAACCCAGGAAGCCTGAATTATACTACCAGCCCTTTACAACTACAAACCTATTAAACTGGAACCAGCACACCCCCCTCCTACTCAGAAAAGTCCCAGGCCCTTGTTGATCTCATGGAATCCATTTTCCAAACCCATCGTCCTACTTGGGATGATTGCTGCCAATTCCTCCTGACTTTGTTTAATATGGAGGAGAGACGACGGATTCTGACGAAATCCCAAAAGTGGCTACAGGAGCAGGCCCCTACTGGCATCTTAAACCTGGAAGTTTGGGCATGAGAGGTTGCACCAGAATCCCAAACAAACTGGGACTTCAACACTGATCAGGCATGGGCTGCACTCAAGCAATCTCAGGAAACACTCCTCTGAGGGGTCCAAAAAGGGGCAAAATGACCCACAAAAATAACAAAGATGACTTAAGTTACACAAGAGCCCAAAGAATCTCTAAGAGATTTCTATGAACAACTTTGTGAGGCCTACAGAACCTACACTACTTTTGACCCAGAAGCTCCAGAAAACCAGAGAATGGTGAACGCCACCTTTATTGCACCTTTGTTGCAATGGACATTAAAAGAAAGCTCCCAAAATAAGAAAGGTTTGCAGGGATGAACATATCTCAACTCCTAGAAGTCACCAACAAAGTATTCATCAATTGAGATGAAGCCGCTGAATGAGAAGTCAAGAAGCAAATAAAACATCAAGCTTCCCTACTGGCAGCAGCCTTGGGAAATCCTGAACTCACCAGACAAGAAGGGCGACCTCAAAAAGGGGGAACAAGCATTGGAAGGGTGCCTCTGGCCAGAGGCCAATTACCCTACTGCAAGGAAAGTGGACACTGGAAAAATAAGTGCCCCCAAAAGACTTAGGCACATAGAGGGAACATCCCTAAAGGGAAATATCAACCTGAGCCCCAAGACCATCTGATCAGGCTGGCAGGGCTCAACCCTGAGAGGGGTGATTAGGCTCACTGGAATTTGGCCCCTACAAGCCCATGGTCAAACTACAAGTTGGGGGCCAGTCAATGACTTTCATGGAGGACAATGGCACTGAATATTCTGTGGTCACAACCCCTGTTGCCCCCTTTAGCAGAAAAACTGCTAATATCATAGGAGTGACTGGAGACCAGTCAAGCCAATGGACTTTGCCAGGCAAGAAATTTCCAGCTTGGTGGCCACGAAGTGACTCATGAATTTCTGTACTTGCCTGAATGTCCAGTTCCCATGCTTGTTAGGGGCCTCTTAACCAAACTGGTAACCCAGATTACTTTCAAACCTGAATGGCCAGCAAGCTTAAGTCTTGGGACGGACCTCACTCTCCTTGTTACCGTACGCTGAAATGAAGAATGGTGACCTCATGTGGAAGAAAATTCAGATCAGAATCTGGAAAAACTGCTGGAACTTTTCCCCCAGATTTGGGTGGAAAAAAACCCACCGGGAATGACATGGAACCATGCACCCATCATCATCAACCTAAAGCCTGGAGTGGTCCTGGTCTGGAAGAGGCAGTATCTGATCTTCTCTGAAGTGCAATTGGGCATGGTTGAACACATAGATCACCTGAGGAAAGAAGGAATTCTAATCAAGTGTCAATCACCCTGGAACACCAGATTATTACCAGTAAAAAAGTCAGATGGGACCAGATATTGACCAGTGCAGTATTTACGAGCCATTAATAACACCACTCTTACCTTACATCAGGTGTTACCCAACCACTACAATTTGCTAAGACAGCTGCTGCCTGAAGCTGCCTGGTTTACTTGCCTGGACCTGAAAGACACCTTCTTCTGGCTGTGGATGGCCCCTGCAAGCCAGTCTCTGTTTGCCTTTGAATGGGAAAATCCCAAAACCCGGCAGAATACTCAGCTAACCTGGACCTGGCTCCTGCAGGCTTCAAAAACTCCCCTACCCTTTTTGGGAAACCTTGGCAGCAGATCTGGCCACTTAACCCCAGGAAGACTGCGGGTGTGCACTCTTGCAATATGTAGATGACCTCCTACTTGCAAGTGAGATGGAAGAGGACTGCTAGAGAGGGACCCAGACTCTCCTACAACTTCTAACACAGACTGGGTACAAAGTGTCTTGGAGAAAGTTCCAAATCTGTAAACAGAAATTCAAGTACCTGGAGAACAAGGATATTTGGACCTGAATGAAATAAAGTGATCTGCACCATCCTTACCCCCACCACAGAAAGAAAGCTCCATGAATTCCTCCGGGCTGCAGGGTTCTGCCACCTCTGGATTCTTGGGTTTGCAGCCATAGCCAAACCCCTTTACAAAGTTCTGGCAGGTCCAGAAAAAGAGCCTTTTGCCTGGGGAGAAGCTCAACAAGGGGCCTTTCAAAACATCCAAAGACAACTTGGCAGAGCCCCTGCCATGGGGATCCCAGATCAATCTTGAAACTTTAACCTGCTTGTGAATGAAAAGAACAAAGTTGCATTGGGGGTTCTCACACAAACCTTCAGTCCCTGGCAAAAACGTATCACTTACCTCTGCAAGCACCTGGACCCATGGCTGCAGGTTGTCTGCCCTGCCTGAAAGCCCTGGCAGCAACCATGACCCTCATCAAAGAAGCCAACAAATTAACTCTTGGACAGGCAATTCATGTTATGGTGCCACACGCACTCACTGCCTTAATGAACTCACATGGGCATCAGTGGATATTGAATCCCTGTCTCTCACATTACCAACGTTTACTCTGTGAAAAGTCCAGAGTGACAATAGAAGCAGTGCACAGCCTAAAACCTGCCACCTTTTTGCCAGATGAGGAAGGGGCTCTTGAGCATGACTGTGTTGAAGTGACTGAAGAAGTTTACACCAGTCATCCAACCTCCAAGACAAACCTCTTCCTTCCCCAGATCAGACACTATTCACAGATGGGAGCAGTCTTGTTAAAAATGGGGAAAAGCTTGCTGAATATGCAGTCACCACTACCGAATGGGTGGTTGAAGTGGCATCTCTACTGCAGGGATGGTCTGCGCAATGAGCTGGACTCTGGGTGCTGGTCCGAATCCTGCAGCTAGCTGCAGAGCAAGAGGTAAACATTTACACTGACTCTAAGTATTCATTTGCCACTTGTTCATATCCATAGGTTAATTTGTAAAGAAACTGGTCTCCTAACCACAGGGGGAAAGGAAATAAAATACAAAGGAAATCCCCCAATTGTTAGAAGCAATCTGGAAACCAGACAAAGTCGCCAACATCCACTGCCAGGGACATCAGAAAGGAATGGACATGGTTACTCAATGAATCAGGTTAGCTGACAAAGCAGCTTGGAAAGCAGCTGAAGGAACCCATGGAATAGGAGTCCCAGAATTGAAACTGCAGCTGTCCCTCATAGGACAAGAGACTAATCAACTAAACTATATTCAGGGAGAACAGGAAGGGGCTAAGAGAGAAAGAGGAAGCCGAACCTCTGAAGGAACTTGGCTGATCCTGGATGACTGGATTTTTGTCCCAAAAGGAGCTGCTCATGCCCTCATCCAGTGATACCACCAATTCACCCACCTAGGGAAAACTGCACCAGAGGTCCTGCTCAGGAGATACTACTACATAGCCCGACTAGCTTCTCTCTGTGCCACCATTAACAGCCAATGCCAAGATTGTGCCAAAAACAACCCTTTGCAAGGCCCCCATGCTCTGGCAGGTGTCCAGCACATGGGGACAGCCCCCTTTGAAGACCTCACAGTAGGCTTCACAGAAGTGAATCCAAGTCAGAGGTATAAATATCTGTTGGTGATGATATGCACCTTTTCAGGTTGGGTCAATTCTTTCTTCACTTGCACTGAAAAGGCAAGAGAAGTGATTAAGGCTTTACTTAGAGAAATCATTCCATGACACGGGCTGCCCTGTCTATTGGAAGTGACAATGGCCTGGCCTTTGTGGCTGCCATAGTCCAAGAGCTAGTAAAAATGTTAGGAATCAAGTGGAAACTCCATACTGCTTAAAGACCCCAGAGTTCAGGCAAAGTTGAACGCATGAACTGAATCCTCAAAACACCCTAGCCAAATTCTTCATGGAAACTGGTCTACCCTGGGTAGACTTACTTCCCTTGACCCTTCTCTGAGTTAAATGCACCCCAGGACCCAAAGGCTATTCACCCTTTGAAATTCTATTTGGGTGGCCACCCCCAATTATCCAGGGCTTCAAAGGAAATCTTAAACTTTTTGGGGAGGCGAGCCAAGATTCCATTTTCCAGCAGCTGGGGAAAATTCTAGCTAAAATACATAAAATTATCTTGTCCCAGAATCTCATCCCCCTGGGATACCCGGTGCACCACCACCAGCCAGGGGACCAAGTCTGGGTCAAAGACTGGAAAAAGGAGCCCCTTCAGCCTTCCTGAACAGGTCCACATACTGAGATCCTTGTAACTCCTACTGCTCTTAAAGTTGCAGTCTTCATCCCTTGGATCCATCATTCCAGGGTCAAGAAGACACACCCCGATAAAGAACAGGACAGCTGGACAGCCCAACCCATACCCAGCCAACCCTTGAGATTGCATGTCTCCTGGGATACCCAAGCACCGACCTTGTCAAATGCCTGCTGAATGGACCCCTGCTCCTGGTGGATCCTGTGCTTTGGCAGCCTGCTTCCCTTGGTATTTGGACTTGGGCTCGCTGCTTTGGCCCTTGAAGACTGGACTGTTTTGAATACAGCCCTAATTGCAATTGCTTACTGGTATATAATAGGATGCTTCTGTGCTTTGACTTGCTTGTCCTTTCCTTCCTTGCCCCCTCCCTAGGAACCAATACCCACCCACAAAATCTATGGCAGCTGCAAGTTAGTCAAAGCTGGGGCAAACAATCTGTGCTGAATGCTTCAGTCCCATTCTTGGTGGGTGCAACTTCAGCTTCTGTAATATTTGATGATTGCAGGGTAATCTAAGATCATGCTCCATACACCTTGCTAGTTGCCCTGTAACCCCACACCCTGATACCTGCCCCTAAGAGAGGGTGTAAGGGTTGCCACTATGGGTGTTATGACAAATACCTCTACTGAGACCCCCAAAAGAGCAGAGGATTCTGCTGCTCTTGGAACTTGCTGGTAGGTGCCATCGCTTCCTGGAAGGGGTTCCCACCAACTTCTCCATATCTCCTACAGAAAATCCCCAGCCCGGCAGGGTGTGGCATAGAAACCTGTGACCCTATAAAACTCACCTTATTAAACATAACTATTGGATAATAAAATACCTTTTTAAAGACCCAAACAGGACTAAAACTAGGAATTGGAATATATGACCCATTGGGGCCAGACCCAGAGGATGTCATACTGGTTCAACTGACCCCAGTAACCTAACTCTCAGAGAAAACCCTGATGAAAAATATCAGTAAAACTGCCCAGATTCTAAAACCCAAAGTTAGAAAAGCCCCCCACAATGTCATTTCGAACCACGTTCAAAATTTCCACCAACTCCTAAATGAATCTCAGCCTGACATAGCTGCATCCTGCTAGCTATGCACTTCCTCAAGTATAACCATCTTCCCCATACCTGTCCCATGGAACATAAGCCCCCTGACTCATGAGAGCTCTGCAGTGGGAACCAGGCCCCTCCCAGGCCACATAACTGAACCCCAAGGAAAACTGGCTAGCTGTAAAAACATAACTACCAGCTCTCTTTCAACCATCCTCCCTCTTGGAAGAGCCAAGTGTAACACCACCCACCCACTCAATGAGCCTGACTGATGCACTGCAAACTTCACCATCTGGATCTGTGGCACCAACGCCTACTGGTGCCTACCCCAGGATTGCCAGGGCATCTGTTACCTGGCTTGGCCAGTAGCATCTTTCTTAGTGTGTGGAGATGAATTGGCTGGAGAGCTCTCCTCAGCAAAATGAGCAATACAGGCAATTCTGATCCTCTTAGGACTAGGAGTAGTTGGGAGCACAGCAGTAGCTGGGGCCTCACTCACAGTGGGCTTATAAACCCTAGCATGGGAAACAGCAAATGACCTTCAAGAAATATCGGGGGCTCTCAATGGGTTGCAAGACCAGATAGACTCGTGGGCAGAAGTAGTTTTACAAAACAGGTGAGGAGTAGACTTGCTCACCACAGGTTCAGGGGGAATCTGCCAGGCCCTGGGGGTAGAATGCTGTTTCTATGCAAACTTCTCAGGAATAGTTAGGGACAAAGTGGCCTTACTAAAGGAACGAGCCAAAGACTGCTTAAATTGTGTATACCAGGCATCTGCCTACAGGAACTACTTCTAGTATCTCCTTTCCTGGATTTTGCCATTTATGCCAGTAGTAGCCTCAGTCTTCTTTCTCTTAACGTTTGGACGATGCATTCTATGGTACATAACACAATACATCACTTCCCACTTAAATGCCTTAAACCATCAAGTAATGCCTCATGTTAAATATCAGCCCTTGGGGACTATAGAAAATCCCCCATGTTAGCATATGGTGCCCCATAAAGAATTATAAGGGCATCAAGAGGGAAGAATGATAAGGGAAGTGCTGGGACCCTCACACCCCTCAGCAGAAACCCATAGTTTTAGGAAAATAAACTCCCCTCAGTCCCTTTTTCCTCTCCTCCTGTTTTCCCCGTGGAATCCACACCATTAGGAAGATAAGCACTCCTGGCCTGCCCCTTTGAAATGGAATTTACAACTCTAAACAGGTAATGACTCTTTTCCTCCCTAATAGCCCTTTGCTTTAGGAAGATAAACTAACCTAGCTCCTTTTTTTTTGTAATCCTGCATGCCCACTTGCTTAGGAATTTGCCTGCTTAGAGTTCCTATAAAAACTTATGAAAATCATAACACAGGCCTCAGAATTTTTGGAGACTTGACTCTCCTCTGGGCCCGTGCATAATAAAACTTTTTTTTATCAGCCTCCCCCGAGTGCTGCTTGGGTTTTCTTCATTCCATCTGCTGCAACAAGGCCAGTAATTTATTAAGATAGAAAAGGAAGAGAAATGAGAAAAAATAACAGATCATAGGTCTCAGATAGAGAGGAATGGGCTGAAGAGTGATAAACAGGGCTGGTATATAGACTAGAATTTCCCATTATAGGTTATAAATGCCTAGGTTTTACTTGCATGTTGATCCAGTTGGGGGCAAAAGCCAGAAGAGTGGTCCAAAGGCAAGAGCTACTTGGCCTTTGTGCCTGCATTTTGAACCAGCAATTATTCCTCCCCTTTGCTAATGGTATGGGAGGAGTCCCAGCTGTTTACTGTTTTGAATGATTACCCTACCCATCAATCCCCCTGAGGGGTCCAATTATAGGTCTCCTTGAGAATATCCAGGGCTTCTCCTGCCTTCTGGAGGAAATCTCATTCTGGATGGGATTCTCAAGAGGGTCTTCCAGCAGCCATCTTGGGAGTATTGATGTCCACATGGACTTCTTGCCAGGTTTTAGATCCATCTATTGATTCCCTATCTTAGTAGTCTGCTTCACTAAGAACAGCTAAAGTTTGAACCTGTCCAATAGGAAAGATGTTGGTAGCAACCATTTTAACTCTTCCCAGGGCACAAGGGGAAGCAGGGCAGACTGAAAATCAGTGCTGGTAGGGACCAACTGCTTTCCATCCAGAGCAGATTGGAGCTCAAGCATAAGCCCCAGCCCCACCTCTGGCAGGGAGGAAGCTGGGATCACTTGCACCAGCCTCTCAAGGAAAATATAGGCCATGTTACATAAGCCTGTGATCATCTGACTTTGGTGGTACAAACCATATCAGGAGTTATTCTGTGGCTGGAATTGGAAACTCCATTTCCCAGAAACAGGGTAGGCAGAGACTGTTGGCCACTGATTTCAGCTACTGATTAGTAAATTTGGCTGGCTAAACTATAAACCTAAGAACCTGTCCAAATCAGACAAAGGCCGGTAGCTGCCATTTTGACTCTGCCCTCTGCATGAGGGGAAGCCATGCTGACTGAATATCACGGTGACTGTAGGAGCAGGTTTCTTTAATGCAGATTGTTCTGCAGTCCTAGCCCAGGCTTCAGCCCCATATTTATAAGGGAGGAAACTGGTGGGCCCTGCACCGGCCTATTTGGGTAACTGCAGGTACATTCAGCTGGCAAAGACTGAATAGTTGGAAGGCTCCTGGGGCAACAAAAGTCATTTTGGACACACACAACATAGATTGCTGCCTAAGTTGCAGCTCCATCCCAGACCCAGGCAGGGAAGGAAGGGGCATGAAGTTTCATCAGTCTCTCTGGGCAACTACAGTCTAGGCCTGCATGACTTGAATTATTACACATGGCTGTGGCTCTGTCCTGGGCCCCTGGCAAAGGAGAAAGATGGGAGAATCTTCATTAGTCCCTGGAGCAATGAGGGCAGCTTGAGCCTCCACAGCTTGTCCTTGGCTCCTATTATACAATCAGCAAAGGAGAAGGAGCAAGAAAGCCCTAAACTAAAGAGAGAAACTGCACTCAGAATAAATAGACTAGTAAGGCAGATGCCAAGACACCAACATAAAATTACAATCCATACCAATAAACAAGAAAACATGGCCCAGTTAAAGGAACAAGATAAGTCTCCAGATGAAATAAAGGAGTTAAGATAAGTAATAATAGATGTTCAAACAAACGTGCTTAATAAATTCAGTGAGATGGTGAAAGAGATCAAGGATATTAAAAAGACATTGGTGAGCACAAAAAAGAATTTGAAAGCATACAAATTCTCCATACTCCAAGACACATAATAATCAGAATGTCAAATGTCAAAAATAGAATTCTAAGAGCAACAAGAGAAAAACAATGCATCACATATAAGTGATACATGATAAGGTTAAGTGCCAATTACTCATCAGAAACCATGGAGGCAAGAAGACAGTGGTATGATATATTTAAGATTCTGAAAGAGAAAAACCTGCAGCCAAGAATATTACATTCAACAAGACTGTCTTTCAAAAATGAGTGTGAGTTTAGAATATTCACAGATAAACAGAAACTGAGAGAGATTGTAACCTAGAAACCGGCTTTGCAGGAAATACTAAAAGGTGTGTTACAGCCTGAAAAGAAAAGTCAGGAAAGAGGCATAGAAGAGAGTCTAAAAATGAAGATTATATCAATGAAAGTAACTAAAAGTGTCAAAAGAGTGGTGAAGATAAAATATGACAGATAAAACCCAAATATTCAGGAATAAACTTAACCAATGTTATAAAGCACTTGTGTCAAGAAAACTACAAATCATTGTTAAAAGAAATCAAATTAGACCTAAATAATTGGAAGAACATTCCATGCGGAAGACAAAATATCATTAAGATGTCAATTATACTCAAATAGATATACAGATAAAATGCAATTCCAATAAAAAACTCCACCAGCACTTTTTAAATAAGTGGAAAACATGATTATCAAATTTATTTGGAAGAGTATCGGGTTCTGAATAGCCAGAAACATCTTAAAAAGGGAAAGTGAAGTTGGAGGATTCTCATTTTGAACTTTAAATCATATGACCTAGGTACAGTGGTAAAAATAGCATGGTACGGACATAAAGACAGACACATAGACCAATGGAACAGAATTGATGGTTCAGAAGCAATCCCTCACATCTATGGTCATGTGATTTTCCACCAGCCTTTCAAACCTACCCAGCTCAGGTAACAAAGTACATTCAACAAAAGGTGCTGAGAGACCTGGATATCCATAGCCAAAAGAAGGAAAGAGGACCCTTATCTCACACCTAATACAAAAATTAACTCAAAATGGATAAAAACAAACTTAAATAAAAAAGCAAGAACCATAAAGCTTCTAGAGAAAATTGTGGGAAAATATCTTCAAGATCTGGTCATACGTGGTGGATTCTTAGAGGAGATAAAAGGAGTCCTGGGAATGACTACTGATGTGTAATGTATGTAGAAGTTTTAATTTACTTTACTGTGAAAGTGTGCAAGTGTACAAAGTTGATGGTAACACATTATAGTGAGTAACAGCTGGTTTACAAATGAGAATGTGACTGAAAATTGTGGTCTGGGGATGCAGATGCCAACTGACAGAGAGCTGGAGAATGATCTAGGCACTGAATAGCACAGTGAACCTAGAGGTGGATGAGAATTGTGCTTGATGGTACAGATGCAAGAGTGTCTTTTGTTATCTAAGGCAGATGTACATCAGTATTGCAGGGTGGTAGGAGTATTGAGACGCATGGGAAAAATACAACTGGAGTGACCTATGGACTGTGGTTAACAGTAATAACAATATTCATGCATCTGTGCCAAGGATGTACTGTGTTGATTGTGGACCAATATGGAGGGAGTCTGCCAAATGTACATTATGGACCTGGTAATAATCTGATAATATTATCTCATAATCTGGAACAAATGTTCCACCATGGTGTGGTGTGTTGATAGAGGGGTGGTGTATGGGAATTCTGTACAGGTACATGATTGTTTTATAAGTTTACATCTTCTGTCATAAAAATATATTTAAAAAATAATAATGGGTGGGTTGGAGGAAAATACATCAAATGTAAGAAAAAGACTAGAGTTAGTAATACAATTTTGAAAATGTTCTTTCATAGTTTGTAACAAATGTCTCACAACAATGCAAGGTGTTGTTGGTGGGTTGATGTATGGGACCCCTGTATGATGTTATGCATGTTTGCTTTGTAAGTTCACAACTTTTATTATACACTTAGTATTTAGGTACATTCATGTATAAATGACATAAAATAATAATAATATTAATAATAATAATAGGGTGGGTGGAGGGAAAATACTTTGGTTAGTAGCAATATTTTGAGGGTGCTTTTTAAAATTAGTTAAAAATGTTTCACAACAATGCAAGGTATAGGGTGAGGTATGAAAGCCGTGCATGATGTTATGTATGTTTGTTTTGTAAGTTAACAACTATTACTATACACTTATTGTTTATGTATGTTTATATATGGCTAATATATTTTAATTAATTAAAAAAATATTTAGGAATCAATTTAACCAAAGATGTAGAGTACCTGGATTCATAAAACTACAAAAAACTGTGAAAAGAAATCAAAGAAGACCTAATCAAATGTAAAGACATTACATGTTCATGGATTGGAAGGCTAAACATCAGGAAGATGTCAATCCTCCCCAAACTGATTTATAGATTCAATGCAATACCTATCAGAATTCCAACAGCCTACTTTAAAGAAATAGAAAAGGCAATTATCAAATTTATATGGAAGGAAAAGGCAGCCAAATAGCCAAAAACATCCTAAAAAAGAAGAACAATATGAAAGGACTCTCATTGTCTGATCTTGGAACATACCTCAAAGCTACAATGGTCAAAACAGCATGGCATGAGCAGAAAGTTAGATATATTGATCAATGGAATAGAATTGAGAATCCAGAAATATACCCTCACCTTTATTGTTAACTGGTTTTTGGAAAACCTACCCCATCTACATTACTAGGAGAAAACAATCTGTTCAAGAATGGAGCTGGAAAAACTGCATAACCATAATGAAAAGTATGAAAGAGAACCTCTATCTCACTCCTTATAATAGAATCAATTCAAAATGGATCAAAGACATAAATATAAAAGCCAAGACCATCAAACTTCTAGAAGAAAATATAAGGAAACATGTTAAAAACCTGGTGGTAGATGGAGGTCTCTGAAATGTTACCCCCAAAGCTCAAGGAAAAAAAGAAATAGTTAAATCTTGAGCAAAAGTGTTCAAAACTAAACACCTTTTGCACTTCAAAAGACTTTGTGAAAAGTTTAAAATAGAGGTGACTCAATGGAAGAAAATGTTTGGAATTCATGTATTTGATAAGAGTTTAATATCAATGATATATAAAGATACATAAAAACTCAAAAAAATAAAAAAAAGGCAACTCACCCAATTAAAAAATAGGTAAAAGAATTGAAAAGACAACTGTCCAAAGAAGAAATATAAATGTTGAAAAAGCACATAAAAATGTTCAACATCACTAGTGATTAGGGAAATGCAAACCAAATCCACAATGAGGTATCATTTCACACTTATCATAATGCCCACTATTAAAAAGACAAAAAACTGCAAGTGTTGGAGAGGAGGTAGAGTTGTAGAAATGCTTGTTCAGTTTTTTGGGGGAATGTAGAATTGTACAGCCACTGTGGAGGACTATTTGGCAGTTCCTAAGGAAGTTGGATATAGATTTGTCATGTTTCCTGGCACTATCACTACTAGGTATATACCCAGAAGAACTGAGAGCAATGACACAAACAGACATCTGCACACCAATGTTCATAGTGGCATTATTCACAATTGCCAAAATATAGAAGCAATCTAAGTGCCAATCAAACAATGAATAGATAAATAAAAAGTGGTATATATTCATACAATGGGGTATTATTGAGCTGTAAAAATTAATGAAGTCCTGATGCATGCAATCACATGGATCAAATGTACAGACATAATTTTGAGTTGAAATAAGCCAAAACCAAAAGGAAAATATTATATGATCTGAAATAATTAGAATAATCACACTCATATAATAAGAATATAGAATATAGTTTACCAGGCTATGGGTTCCTCTTTGTAGTGATGGAAATGTCTTAGTAATGTATGGTGTTGATGACAGCACAATATTGAAAATGCAATTAATGGCACTGAAATATGTACCTAAATGTGATTAAAAGGGGAAATGTTTGATTCTATATATGATAACAGAATGAAAATTTCAAAACCATACATGGAACTACACTATGTAAACAGTGAATCCTAAATTAATTCACAGAAAATGATTGATAGTACAGTTCTAAAAATGGGCTATCAGCAATTGTAACACAGGTTCTACACCAATGCAAGTTGTTGTTGACATAGTTAAAAGGAATCTTTATTTTATGCATAGTTATTCTGTTAATCCTCAACTTCTCTAACAAAGATAAATAAATTAAAAAAATGAAAATCAAAAAGTAAAAGAAAGAGAAGAGGTAAGCAAAGAACACCTATTCCCAAATAAAGAAGCCTCATAACTACTCAAAACTTTGGATTCAAATTCATTAAAAAAGAAAAAGGCCCTTTTGCAATCTGCATTTCAGGGTCTAATCAGAAGCCGACCAACTTAAATGTACACATGAATTTAAATAAAATTAAGGTTCTTGAACAGAAAAATATAAAAAGAGCAATTCCTCTTGGTATATGACAAAAATAATTGAAAGCAGGGATTCAAACTGATACTTATACTCCAATGTTATTAGCAGCATTATTCACAATAGCCAAAAGGTGGAAGGAACCCAAGTATGCATCAACACATGAATAACTAAAGAAAATATGCTATATACACACAACAGATTAATATTCAGTTGTAAAAATGAATGAAGTTCTGATACATGCTACATCAGTAAACCTTGATGACACCAAGTTGAGTGAAATAATATACAGAGGACCATGATGAAAGTGTAAGACACTTCAAAGTTCTGTTCTCCCATAGAATCTTTGAATGACTAATAAAAACTGGCAGACATCTTCAAACTCCAGAAAAAAAATGAAAGGAGTGCAGGAACTGGGTGAATGCCAAATCAAGAAAATGTAGCTTTAAAAATGGTAGGAAAAACTCATGGTACTCTTGCTGGCCTCTCCCCTAATGCCTTCACATTGTGATTTGGAGCCAGCCTACTTTCCATTTGTGGGTTCATATCCCTGTTCCATAGGGAGAAGAAGAACCCCTAGGTTCATGGGGGTACCTTATGTGGGTGACAGTCTAACAGGTGACAGCCTGAAAGGCTGTACAAGGAAAGTTTTTACTGGCTGGTTCTGCCAGATCTTGCCATATAGGCAAAATTAGCTTGTGGACAGCTATAGCAGGGTACAAAACAAATAAGTTAAAGTGGACTGTGGCAAAAGATTACTGAAAGCTGGTTTCCTGTAAACAACAAAATTCTCAAAGCCATATCAATTAAAGGCTAGGACCAGACTCAGGCTTAGAAAAGAGAACCTGCACTTACATTGAGCAGATATTCTTGGTAGATTGACTAAACTCTGAAGGAGAGAACCAGCCAATGCAGAGTCATATTAAAAAGACAAAAAGATGTCTTTATTTTTTTTGCGTTGGTTTGTTTGTTTTTGTTAGCTTCTGGCATTCAAGGAAATCTCTGTCATTTCACCATCTGGATTCAAATTTAAGGAGCTAACACATTAAAATATTAAACTGTACAGTGTTCAACAAAAATTACAAGACTACAACAGCTACAAAATTCAACCAAAAACAAAAACAAAGAAAGGAAGCCACATAGAAAGGAATAACATAAAAATTCAGAAAACATTAAAGAAGATCAGACTTTGGACATACTGGACAAAGACCTTAAAATAATTAGCTTCATTGGGCTCAAAAAGATAAAGAAAAAGACAGATAAAGAGCTAAAGGATATCAAGAAAATGAATGAACAATATGAAAATCTGAATGAAGAGATATAAATTTAAAAAGGAAACAAAAAGAATTATTGGAGTTGAAAAATCACAATAATTTAAATGAAAAATTCCCTAAAGGGCTTGAACAGCAGATTTCAGCTGACAGAAGGAAGAATCAGTGATCTCAAAGACAAGA
>JAQZBX010054355.1:0-18662 GCA_029593785.1 Cabassous unicinctus
AAAACTAAATTAGTCTCCTCTTCTTTAGGCAACAGTCTTCAGCTGGAACAAGCCATTTCAATGTGAATGTCAGGACTTTGGCTCCGAGTAACTGTGTAGCTTTTATAATGAAGCCTAGGGTTTTTAAAAATATTTTCTGAAATATTTTACAGTTTTCTAAAAGAGTAATAATAGACATTTTTCATGCTACTAAGACATTTGATACTGCCAATATTTCTGGAATGCATTTTACACACTAGTTGTCTGGAGATCAGACTTCCTGCAACTTCAGCCACTCAACTAAGTCCCAATCTCTATGGCGATTCACTAGCCATCCCAGTGTTTTCATGCTACACCTTACATGCCTTCTTCTAGCAGAGACTCTTTATTCTCACTCTAATCTGCCGACTCTGTTGTAAATATCCTAATACAATTATTTCAAAACCTTCTCTTTCACAGCAGATTATAGAAAAGAAGTTAGAACAATAAACAGAAAGCTACTCTTAATACTAAGGATCCTAGGATAAAATAAGTGACAATTTGACCTAATGTGCTAAAATGTAAAGATTATATAAAGCAGATATTATATATATTTAAAGTGACATAGCGGCAACCTACTCATTTTCGTCACCTCTGACAGGATCATCATATGATGTTATAGTTCAGGCACTGATAATTTTCATAATCTTGAGTCATTAAGAATAAGCTAAATTAGATTCCATATATTATATTTACAGGGGCATGGCAGTGTGTCAATTACGAGATTAATATCTCACAGAGGAAAAATAGGCTATTCTTTCTCTTAAGTTTCAAGGCTTCACTATGTCTTTAGGAAACTGATCCATAAGTAAAATGAAGGAGATGGAAAGTGGTGTTTGTGGGTTGAATTGACATTTATTCAAAATAAATTAAGATGATTATCACTAATCACGTGAAAAAAAACAATCAGCATTTTTTTGCATTTTACACAATGTATTAGTCTGTATTATTTCATTTGATGTGCACAACTCTGAAATATAGATTCAGATATTACACATGAGGAAATTGAGGCTCAAAAACATTAAGTGAATCGTCTCAAGACAGAGAGCTGAGAAATGGCAGGACATGGTCATAGATACAATATAATAAACCATATTTGCTTCAGTTTCAAACAAAATCTGCCACTTTCCATTTTTATACAGATATTATACATGTCAGTATAAATATCTGTCACATTATAGAATAGATAATATCCATCAGTTAAATGAAAGTCACATATTACTAGAGTAAATCATATTATTCCTCTGAAATGTAAGATAAAATTGAAGAGACTTTCCCATGGGGAAAACAATTTGCATTATCCAGAGTTTCCAATTCTTGTTACAGAAACCTAGCTTTCATGTAAAAGCCATAGTAGTCCCCCTAAGATCGTACATGCAGGGCTTTTGCAGGTTTCTAGCAGTTTAAAAAAGGTTACTCAGCTTTCTTTTTTAAAGTAAGTTCATGTCATTGCATATTCTATCCCCCAGAGAATATAGAGGCAATATAAGGAAGTAGTTAAGACTGTTCTAGAAACAGACTTCCTTGTTACAAATACAGCCCTTCCACTTTGGATTTATGCCCTTGAGCGGGTTACTTCAATGCTCAACATCGCTCAGTGCCTCCCTATTTCCTTGTGTAAATGGGAATAATAATATTACTTACCTCATAGCTTGTTGTGAAGACTAATGAGTATAAACTCATTTACATAAAGTTAAGAGCTTTGTATAAAATGTATCTTTGTCTTCACAACAACCCTAAGATGTAGGTGTTTTTATCTTCATTTTAGATATGAGCTCATTGAGCCTTAGAAAGTTAATTAACTTGCCCAATGTTAAACAGGTGTGTGTGGTAGAGCAGGAAATGAAACAGAAATCTGATTATAAAGTCTCTGTTTTAAACCACTGTGACACATTTTAACCTGGAGCTAGCTGAGGTGTAAAATGTCATAGTCCCTAATCAACTCAGAAAATGTGAGATTATGTGAAATGCAATTTTTTTTAAGAAAAGAAAAACTAGATATTCCACTGCTTTCTTTAAAAAAAAATTGTTTTGAAGGGCCCAATAGAGTTCAAGGCCAGGTGATTTACCAAAGATAATGCTGTATCCATGGTAGTTGACCTCACCAAACCATATTACCTACCATTTGTTGAGCACATACACTGCTTCAGCATCTTTCATAAAATATTCAGAGCTTATGGCAAGAATGTAACATAAATACCTATGTTTGCAGATGGAGACACTGAAGCTTTTAAAGGTTAAGAATTTTACTTAAGGCTATATAGGTAGAAAGTTGCAGGCGTGTGAAATGAAGCCAAATTGGCTTAGCTCCCAAGCCTATACTCTTTCTTCTATGCAAAACTGACTCTTAATATTAACTTCCTCAGCAGGCAAAACAGTATCTATACTATGCCCATGCCTATCGTTATGTTATTATTCATGTGAGTTTATGTGTTTGGCTTGCCTTCAAGCTATGCCAAACTCAAGTATATTTTACTCTAATTCCTGTATTATATTTATTATCCATCCACTCCATTCATCTCATTTCATACTTCTCTTCACCCATCCTTTCAACAAATAGTTATTGAGCATCTCTCTCTGTTCTGGCTCTCTGCTTCATGTTGTATGTGTGCATGTGTTACTTTATTTGTATTATGTACGTGAATATACATGTATGTATATATATACACACATAAAAATGAATCTAATATATGAAGTAAAAGACCATTTCGATAAAAAGCCATGATTAATCAAAAGTCTAAAATGAGAGTTAGACAGCTGTGCAAAGTTGAAAGGTGACTCTACTTAAAATCTTTATTCCAAGAATTTTTTCTTGGGCCAATCCAGTCTACATTGATGAGTTCAATTTCTTGTCTCAGATATTCAACTAGTTACTCAAACCCATAATAAGGTTAGGCAGCAATTAAGGAGAGTTATAAATGTTTAAATCATTTGAAAAAAGCATTAGAATCTTGCCCTGTTAACAAATGTAATAAGTATGTACATCATGACCTAAGGGCAACAATAATCAAACAACAAACAAAAACACTTTGCATGCTAAGATAAACCAAAGTGAACACATGAACACAGTCACCATTTCTAGGTCTATGCCTCAAAATAAATGGAATTTGGGCATTTTCCCTATGCTACTGATTCCTTCTTAAGATAATTATATCCATGGTTTGCCAATGCTGACATCTCAAGAAATGCAAGAAATTTTGTGTATATGAAAATCATGTGAGAAAACTGCAATTTTTCCAAAATAAACAGGTTACCTTAAGCTCAATAATTTTAGCAAGTGTATATGTATGTATGTACGTATTCATTTAAATATCTGTTGCATTTTATATCTGATTGGCTAGTTCTTCTAAAACCTGGATATTCAATATTTTTGCAAGGATAATTTTTTTATTTTCTGAACTTTTTTTTGTTATCGAGACTTTCCTCTGCACCTGAAACATTATTGCAGATATATGTACTGTTAGATAATTTATTCACTTATTTATTATTTAAAGAGAATTCATCAAACTCCTATTATTTATCAGGCATTCATTTGGCTCTGGGGTACAGAAGAAAATAAAACAGGCAAAAGTCCTTGCCCTCATAGAACCTATATTTAAGGTAAAAGAGACAGACAATAATCTGGCAAGTGTGTGTCTCTTATTCCGGGTGAGACTATGGAGATAATTAAAGCAAGGTGAGGAAAAGGTGAACACAGAACATGTGCCTAACATATATTGTATAGTCAGGAAAGGTTTCCCTAATAGAATGACATTTAAACTGGGACCTGAATTAAGTGAGCCATACTGATATCTAGGCAAAGACATTTACAGCAGATAGAAGAGCAAGTCCAGGAGCTTGCTTGGCATATTTAAAACTAGAAATGAAGCTAGGTTGGTCGCAACATAAAGAGGGAAAATGGTAGATAATGAGGCCAGAGATAAGGTGGAGGAATAGAGGGTGTAAAACTAACCATTGAGAGCAATGTACGACATTTTAAGAACTTTGATTTTTCTATCCAAGTTAGCTGATAAGATAGGAGAGTGTTTAAATTAGAGTAGTGACTTGATCAGACTCACATTTTGAAAGTGCCATTTTGATGCTTGTGTTTAGAATAAACGTATAGCTGAAAGATCACAGAGGTAAGAAGTTAGGGTGGCCTGGGTACAGTGGGTAGGGGAAAGTAAAGAAAAAAATGAACAAACAAGTATTGTGTATGCATTGGATATAGTGTGAGTGATGAAAAGAGGAGTCAATAATAAGTTCAAATTTGGAATAACTAGAAGAACTCAGTTTCCATTTATTTAGTTAAAAATAACAAAAAGGATGTTCTAAGGGGGGAAAATCAGGAAAATTACAAGCCGTCACTATTGCTATATGCCCAACACTTTGTATATATAACTTCATTTAATCTTTGCATAAAAAACATAAGCTTTATTATCTGCCTCCTATACCAGAGGAAACCAAGAGTAAGAGATTAATAAAGAGTCAAAGTTCATACAATTAAGTTAAGAAATCAGAATTCCAATCAATGTCTGCATCATTACAAGGCTTTTGTTCTCTGTTACACCTGTTTTTCTCCCAACGTTTAGCAATAAATAAATGTTTACCCAGAAATTGCCTTTTCTTTATTCCAACTGTAATTACATTAAGGGTAAAGATATACACTGTGTTTCTTTGGCATCTCCTGTAGTTCTGTGTTGTAAGCAGATATACGGTAGGAGTTTTTAAAATGTATTGTCTCAATGTTGCTTCAACCAAAATGTCTGGTGTGGCTCTTATGTGGCACTACGTGAGATTTATGTGTTTGAGTTTATCGCCTAAAACAGTTGTGAGAGTAAACAATACAATGGTGAATTTCTGAAACTAAGACCCAGAAGGAGAAACAAAATTGCAATCATTGAACCATGTTATTATAGAAAAAACAACAAGAGCCCAAAACTATTAAATTATTTGCCAAATTCACAAAACATTCTGGTCTGAAAGTTTCTTCACATCTTTGCAAAGAGACACATTTTGTGTTGTTCTGTCCATAACATTCAATAAAACTGATAAAAATGGGCTAATTGTTAAAAACAGTAAAATTTGGAAGCACATGTAGCCCATCAGAAATTATTAACACTGGTTAATTTCAGAAAGAAAAAATATGGTTGATTAGATGTATCAGAAACTTTTCTTCAAGGTTTGCATTACCTGGGATTAGAAGTTTGGGTGAAATTACTGCAAGATTAATAGTATTTCTATTTGGATAAGTCGTGTCTGTTTTGCTTACAGAGTTGATATCCAGGGTTCTTTATTGACCTGAAGGGAATTTGTCAAGTGTGTTCCATAGGTCTAACTCAGGAGTGTGTAGTCCATTAAAGTATTTAAATTAGTAGTAAATTACTCACTGATTTTGCTTCACTTGGAAGCTTTATTAACTCTTTCAGTCCCCTTGAGTTCCATTCGGCAATAACTGTTTCAAGGAATGACATAATCCACAAGATTTTAAAAAGCAATCCAAATGAATGACTCTAAACAAGGGCAAACATGAGGTCCTTCATCTCTACCCACACACTTTTCTTTCTCATTGTAAGTGTATAAAGGCACAAAATGTATGCAGAAGCTCCTGATATCATTGTCACTCTATTTTTTGCAAGGGAAAAAAATAGCCACTAGAAGAATTCTATATACCTCCACCATTCATTTCTTTGGGCATTTAAAAGTCAACTTTGCAAACTATGGTTTAAGTGTGCTTGTGTGCTGAGTAGTTCAGGTTCAAGTTCAAATGGTAATATATTGTTAAAAGAAAGCTCTTTCACGTGGTGTTAGCAGCTATATTTAAAACTGGAGCGCTCCTTAAAATAATGGAAATTTCAGGTTTTTCATTACTTTTTGGCAAGTATTCATGTTTAGAATGGAGGAGGATTGTCTGATAATTCAGTGATGTAAGGTCCTTGCAAAACACATTAGGTAAATTAAGAAAAAAGCACTAGGTTTAACATAATGATTCTTGAGAGTCTAAAATCAAGATGCCAAGAACAAATGCTTAAATATATTTGAAACTTTTTGTTTTATTTTGTTTTGTTCTTACATTTTTTAAAACATCAGCTTTGGGTTCTGAATGCCTTGAATATTGCCAGCTGTAAGGCAAATTTTGACCCTTAAAATAGCAGTCATATAAATGAAGTCGGGTTTAATTAACAAATGCATATCTTTTCTGTAGAGCAAATAAGCCATTCGTTGTAAATTATTCACAAAGGGCATTTAGAAAGTCATGAAAATTAATCATGGCTATGTGTGTGTGTGTGTGTTTAAAATTTCAGTTCCTTAACAGGCAAAAGATCTGAAGGTTAAAACACTGAGTTTGGTTTTCTTTCTTTATTTGAAAGAAAAATTCTTAGAAATGCTGGAATATATTAAGCACATACACTGTTGATTTTTTTCTGTTAGTGTTTAGCTTATTGGAGCTAACTGCCTGGGCTTGAATCTTAACTCTAATATTTGCTAGCTGAACAATATTCTTATACATAAATTTCCTCAGCTTGTCTAAGTGTGAAACAAAGGTAAGATAGCACTATGTCAAAAGGTGTCTCTCATAATTTGGTTAATATATGCAAATATCTCAGAATATTGCTATAATGTAATACTCATGCAAAATCTTTGGTAGCAGTTGTTATTATATTTTATTTTTCTGGAATTTGTTATTATTTCCTTGGACTTTGTTAAAATGCCCCTGATTTGATCCTATTAGATTATTTCTTATGATTACAATGCTTCTATTTAATGTCAAACATTTTCTGTGTTTATAAATGTAAATCATTTATTGTGCAAAGTTTGGAAGTATTAAATTTTATCAATAAGCCAAAAAAACCATAATTTCATATAACAAAGATTATCACTATTCATATTCAGTGGTTGGGTGGATTTCTGTTCAACTCATTCTTTCATGAATATTTTACATAGTTTACGTCAATATGCATATGAAATTTTATAATTATCTACCTTAGAATTTTTGAAAAGCATTTTCCTGTCAGACTAATTTTTAAAAATTTATTTTAATATCTGCATAATATTTCATTTGGTGAATGAACCACGATTTAATTAACCATATCCTTACAATTGGTTATTTAGTCTGTTTCCATTTTTGTGAATAGTATAATTAACCCTACAAATGGCACTATTACATAAAGATTGGCATCCATTTGGTATTTTCATTTATGATAGACTTCTGGAAGAAGAATTCCTAGGACAAATGATATAAATACCTTGAGGCTCTCAAACTATTTCCCAGATAAAGTTGTAGTAAATTACAATAACACAAGTGGAACTGGCATCTTACTGGTTCCTTTCCCTTTTAGTGTATTCACATTTCAGAAGATGGCAATCATTTAAATAAAATGGCAGGTATTCCATTTTCTATTATTATTAAAAATACCCACACGTATGGTAATATAGAAATAGGCTTACAGTAGAAAGAAATAACACATAGAATTATGCAATAAAATGTACCTTCCTTCAACTCCACTCCCCAAAACATACTCCTCATGAATAACCACAATCACCAAAAATGGCCCCTCAAGCTTTTTTGGAGGATAGTCCCCATCCCTCTCCAACTGTCCTTTCCCCTATTCCTAAGGCAGGTTTCCAGGCCAGCCATAGACACAGTGAGAGAACTGGTAATAGATAATGTGATTCATCTCTGGGATACCATTGCTGAGAACTAAAAGTATTGAACACTGATTCTTTACTATTCTCAATGCAAGGTGCTTGGCATGTTATCTCTTTTAGTACTGCTAATGATTTAAAAAGGTGGATATTATTATCTTTATTTTATACAGAGTATCAATCCAAAAAAGCTAAATTGCTTGTCCAGCATCACATAGTTGGTAAATAGAGGGATTTGATTCACATCCTGATCTCTCTGGCTCCCAAGGATATGCTCGCTGAAGAAGGTACTCACTTTTCAAGCTCACTAATTATTTAAATAAAATAATTTGATTTGTTATCAAATAATGAAACTATCCCTACTATCTAATTCCAGAACTTTTTCACGAACCCCAAAAGAAACCACATACCATTGACTCTGGCAACCACTAATCTGCTTTCTATCCTATGGGTTTGCCTATTCTGTACATTTCATGTAAATGAAATCATGAAATATGTGGTCCTTTATGGCTGGCTTCTTTCACTTTATATAATGATTTCAAAGTTCATCTATGTTGTAGCAAGTATCAGTGTTTAAATCAAGAGTATGATAAATCCAATAAAAACATCAGGCAACTGTGGTGTTCACTAATTTCCTAAAGTGCTTTCTTGGAAAAGCTTGTTCTACAAGGATATTAATTGCTGAAAAGGGGGTACTGGGGTCAAATAAGTTAGGGAACCACTTGGTTAAACAAAGTTTAGTTTGTCATTGCAGAATTTCTCAGAACCATAATTTTGCTTATGTGTTATGTACATGTCCAAGAGCATGAGGTTGTATGCATTACTTCCTAAGTACATTTGATTACAGAGCTGCTTTTCTTGGCTGAAGAATCCAGTGGGACCAGTGGCCTGTGAACTATACTTAGAATAAAATGTAAATAATGAAAAGCAAATTGTCTTTATAAGGCAGTACTGGAATCATGGCCAGTTGTGCTGCTTATTAGGTATGAGGCTTTGAGCAAGTTATTAGACTTTGAGACACTTTTCCCTCATCTGAAAAAAAATAGAAATAATAAATACTATTTAATAAAACTGAAATATGGAATAAGTATGATAATTTATGTGATATGATATAATATAATGCCTAACATAGAGTTGAAATGTACTTTTTTGTGTGATCTGATGTTCAATCAGTGAGGTAACAACACTAACCAATCATTTATATTCAAATAATTAAAAACTTTTAGGGACTTGATTAATATTTGGTCTCTAGTTTACCAAGAATTCCTACTTTTAGAGAATCTATCCTATAAGGATACGTTTATCCAGAGATAGAGTTCTGTAAAATCAAACATCTGCAACCCAAACAAAAATGTGGATATAAAAAGGTAACTCTAAATAGTAAAAATATGACAGTCCCAATGATTGGCTATTTTATTCCATTAAAAGGAACAGGGCTGTATTTAGAGACAGAGATTGAATGTGGGTTAAAAGCATTTCCTACACACATAATCTAAATTGTATTTCACAAATGTTGACATTAGTCCATTGCTTTTGGAATCAGAAGTTTATGTACATTAAGTTTTTTATTTAATATTTTTAATTATGTAATTTCACTTCTATTTTATGGAAGCTATTATTGATAAGATACTAGAAGAGGCTGGATGTTTGTAGGTGCTATTCATGTGAAAGAGACAAAATTTAAAAAAATTAGGAAAAATTACAAGCTGTAATGTGGGACAATATTAAATGAAGGCAGGATAAAGATAATTTCCAATAGGCAGATAACTATATGGTCTTCATGATTAAGGTAAAAACAGGTAATGAATTGGATAAATGAACTTCTATTACTAGAGAAATAAAACTGAACATCTTAAACTCATAGTAAAAGTAAACTCAAACTCACCTAAGTTCTGGAAGGACTAAAATATGAACACATTTATTAAGAGATATATTACTAATAAGTGAGTAAAAATACTTTATTTGACTATAATGGATTTTTTAAATACATTATTAGCATTCAACATAAAACATTCCATGCTTTCCCATTTAAATATATATAAATATAAGAGCCAGATGGATTGCTATAATACCAAGACTGCAAAATGTTACCTCAAGCAGAAGTACTCAATAATAACTAGATTAATCATTAATTTCTCTGGTGTTCATCAAAATATCATTAATCCTTATAAAATAAAGTGTTTTTAATGCACATGATATATGGATTTACAAAGAAAAATCTTTTCAATTATTGCCTTTACTGCTGCTCACTGTTTTGAAGTGCCATTTTTAAGGGAGAAATGTAACACTGTTACCATGTCATTAGAAAAGGCATATCTTACATGAACCTATACAAGTTATTTTAATACATAGCACTTCTTTCTGCAGCACAACTTACTCACCTCTAAAAGAGTATGTCCAGAGATGGCAGCAGAGTTTGGTGTGCCAAGATTCCGCTCATTCTTCAGGGCAGTTATTAATCAGCCAGAGCTATCTAAATCACCTGTTTGGGGGGGCCAAGAGACCAGAAGATCATCCTACAATATCCTAGGAGGAATGGAAAGAGGAGGCTGCTCATCTGCTGTGAAGATTCATGAGTAGAGCACTCAATACCGCGGAGGCCGGTGTCCATCCCTTGCTGGCGGCACAAGGTGCCTTAGGTGTATTCCCTGGCAGGAGTTGGAAGCTCAATTTCCCAAAGGCAGTCAGGCACCAACTTCAGCTACTGATTAGTAAATTGGGCTGGCAAAAGTCCAATCCTAAAAACAGCTAAAGTTTGAACCTGTCCAAATGGGTAAGAGGCTCACAGCATCCATTTTAACTTCACCCAGTTGAAAATCACAGGAACCATAGGGACCAGCTTCTTTTCTACCCAGTTTGGTTTGCTGCCCTAACCTGGGGTCCAGTCCCACATCTGGCAGGGAGGAAGCTGAAGGGACCTGCACCAAGGACCTGCCTCTCTGGTAAATTGCGGTTGCATTTGGCCAGCATGGACTAGGTTGCTGGCCACCCATGTGGCTACATCCCTGACCCCAATAGGACAGGAGAGGGGGCAGTGTTTCCTCAGCATATCCAGACAACTGCGGGTACTTTCAGGCTACTTGGACAAGATTGTTTTGCACACCTTTGACTCCATCACCATCCCTGGCAGAGGAGAAGGTGGCCGGTGCTTTTGTCAGTCTATCTGGGCAACTGCTGTCATTTTTGACCTGCACCATTAGTTTATTGCCCACACTTATAGCTTCATCCCTGCCCCGGGGAGGGAAGGAAGGTGCTTGGAAATTCATCAGTCTCTTGGGGCAACTACAGATGGACTGCAAGACTTGGATTATTGTACATAGCTGCAGCTCTGTCCTTACCCCTGGCAGGGGAGAAAGATAGGAAAACCATCTTTGGTTCCTGGGGCAATGAGGGCAGCTTCAGCCTCCACAACTTACAGTACCAACTGCATCCTCAGCTCCTACGCAACAACCAGCAAATAAGAAAGGGCAAGAAACATTAAAAAAAAAAAAAAAAAAAAAAAAAAAAAAAAGAGCTGAAAAATTCAGACCACTGTAAATTTCCAAATTAATTGAACTAAGTATGCAAAAGGGGCTGTAGCATGAGGCCAATCAAGCAGAAAACCCTAGACTAAAGAGAGAAACTGAGCCTAGAATAAATACATCAAGTAAGTCATTTTATGAAACACCAACAAAAAATTATAATCCATAGCAAGAAATAGGAAGATATGGCCCAGTCAAAGGAACAAACTAAGCTTCCAGATGACATAAAGGAGTTGAGACAACTAAACATAGATGTTCAAACAAATCTCCTTAATAAATTCAATGAGATGGCTAAAGAGATTTTAAGGACATCAAGAAGACACTCGGTGAACACAAAGAAAAATTTGAAAGCACACAAAGAAAAATAGCCCATGTTATGGGAATGAAAGACACAATAAATGAAATTAAAAATATACTGGAGATCTACCGGCTTTGAGATTGGGAAGGATGAGTACTTATGAGACAAGACTCCTGAGAACTGCTGCTGTCCGGAGGATGGCGCTAACAGCACTCAAGAGGTTGATGATTGAGTATAACTATTAACACTGAATTCTCTGAAATGGTTGTGGCAGGCCCCATGAATGAAGAGAATTTTTTTGAATTAGGGGCATTGATCATAGGCCAAGAATATGGCTGTTTTGAGTTTGGTGGTTTTCCTGCCATCCTGTGTTTTCTGCTTATTACCCATTAAATCCCCCAAAGATAAGATTTACATGTGAGATGTTACATTCCAATATCCACCCCGATAAGAGAGCTGCATTTCCATCCTGCACGCCCCCAGCAACAAACACATGGACTATGAGAGCAGCTCTGAGTGATGGAGCCCCATGCAGAGCTTGTAGAAGCTCCTTCTGTCGGTGGTGAGTATGCTGGCAGAGCTCAACAATGAGAGCAGAGCAAACGTGGACACTTCCAAGATGTGGCCGGATGACCAAGAGCAGTTTTATAAAATCACCAAGCATATTGTACAGAAATCTCTGGGACTCTGAGTTCCACACACTTGCAAATATAAATGTACATAGAGCCCTACAGCACCCACCGGTTTCCATTGTTTCTCCTCAGAATGATTCGTGACATTGATACTCTGTGCTAGTGACAAAAAAGGCAAACTTACCCAACATCACATCATCTATTTTTTTGCCCAACTTTCCCACCCCAAATAGGCTTCTCTGCGGAAATTATGATTTATGTAGAATAATGGCAGCCTAAAGAAGTAGTCCTTGGAAGGTTCAGTTAGATTATCAATGCTGCCATCACTATCTTTCCAGGATGAATTGCCTAAGGGCTCAACAGTCAGGACCTCAAGCAGCAGCATCCTGTGGGTTCCTTCCCCTTGCTGAGTATGGGGGGGAGGGGGCTGAATGTGCCACATGTTCAGTGGATTAGAAGGAGTGCTGCTCTTTCCAAATAAATGGGTCCTTGTGGCAGAAGCCAAGAGGTAGAGGCCAGAAGGCTCTTTGTAGGCCACCCCTGTTTTCATCATGTGCTCCTGAGGGGTACATAACAGCAGTCTATTTTTTCAAGTCTTTTCAGCATTGTTTTTCTTAAAAGCTAGTTAAGTGTTTTTCATTTGTTGTATATTACAAACCATCACACTAAGAAATATTTTCAGGAAATAAACACTTTTTCTTAAATGTGGATTAATGAAAAATGGTTTACATAATGACGTTTCCTTCTGGTCATGAAGACTGATAGTACTTTTCTGATCACATTTATCAAAGATTGACATTTATGTCTTAGTTACTAGTGAGTTTTTAGAGCAGCATATAAGAGGTGTGGAGTTTTAATGAAGATTTCTTCTGGATCTACAGAAGTTTTTCTTTCCCAACCTAAAAACTGGTAAGTTCTAAGGATTTTCACATTGTGGTTGCACCAGGAACTTTAACTGTTGGCAGAATCAATCTTCACAACTTCAGGTGGGGAGAGCATCCATCTTTAGGGCAGAGTACAGAGGTGTGCCTCCCCAGTCCTGACCACTGGCCAGAAAGGGTGGTATATGGGATCCCCAGGCACTTTTCTCTTCTTTATGATTTTTGTGAGGTCTGGATGCTCTGCAGCACAATACTGGGAGGCTACTCTGAGCAGTGGTTGATCTGTGTTTGCAAAATCAAATATCAGTCCTGTTTCAAAGAGGTTAAGTTTAAATAGTAATTTCTATTTTGAAATAAAGGATGGTCTATAAGAAATAGAATATAGATTCTATTTTACTTTATAATTTTGCCCTCTTCCTTCCCTTTTATGATTAACTCAGTGGACAAATAGTCTCTCTTGCTTAAACCTCACACATAATTTCATGGTGTTTAAAATTGCTAATTAACGGTGGCTCCAGATCAAGCTTCTGTGGAAACCAGATTGTTCCTCAGAAGGGAATTATTAAAAATTTGAAATCTGATACAGTAACTTGTATGATGAACGGAGAGGTGAGGTATTGTACCTAAATTGAATTTACAAGTATATTAAGCAAGATGTGGCCCTTTCTATAAAGAGTGTAAAAGTGGTGCATGCCGGTAAGGAGGCTATCTAGGAGTGCACATAGCTGGGCTTGTAGTGTCATAGCTGTGTAAAGAGGGAGACCTTATAGGAGGGCATTAATTTACCCATCAGGTGTCCAAGAAATTTGGAAAAGGAAGAGAAGTAATCTCTTTGCAATTAAAATACTTTTGCAAAAAGTAATCTCTTTGCAAAAGTATTTTAATTCATTTGTACTTATTAAAATAGAAAAAAGAATCCCATTATATCCTTATTCTATGGTGGAATTTAAATACATTGTTAAAAATAAAGTTATATATTTTCCCACTTAAAAAATACACTGGAAGCATATAACAGCTGATTTGAAGTGGCAGAAGAAAGGACCAGTGAGATTGAAGACAGGGACTCCAAAAGTGAATATACAAAAGAACAGATAAAGAAAAGAATGGGGAAAAAACTGAACAAGGTCTCAGGGAAATACATGAGAGCAAGAAATGTGCAAACATATGTCTCATGGGTGTCCCAGAAGGAGAAGAAAAGAGAAAAGGGGAAGAAGGAGTATTTGAGGAAATAATGGTAGAAAATTTCCCAACCCTATTGAAGGACATAGATAACTGCATTCAAGAAGCACAATGTACAACCATCTGAATAAATCCGAACAGACCTTCTCCTAGACACATACTAATCAAGATATTAAATGCCAAAATGAAGAGACAATACTGAGAGCAACAAGGGAAAAGAAATTCATCACATACAATGGATGCCTAAAAAGATTAAGTGCTAATTTCTCATCAGAAACCAAGGAGACAAGAAGGAAGTAGTGTGATATACTTAAGATATTGAAAGAAAAGAATTGCCAGATGATAATCTTATATCCAACAAAATTGTCTTTCAAAAATGAGGGTGAGTTTAGAATATTCAAGATAAACAGAAACTGAGAAAGTTTGTAATGAAAATACAAGTTTTGCAGGAAATGCTACAGGGAATGCTACAATCTGAAAAGAAAAGATAGGAGAGCAAGGCTTGGAAGAGAGTCTAGAAATGAAGATTATATCAGTAAAAGTAACTAAAAGAGTAAAAAGAGTGCTGAAAATAACATATGACAGATAAAACCAAATGGTTAAAGTGGGTGGAGTAAGAACTGCCTCTACAATAATAACATTAAATGTTAATGGATTAAATTCCCCAATCAAAAGACAGAGATTGGCAGAATGGATATGAAAAGCTGAGCCATAAATATGCTGTCTACAAGATAGTCATCTTAAACCCAAGGATACTAATAAATTCAAAGGGAAAGGCTGGAAAAAGATATTCCACACATGTAGTAACCAAAAAAAAAAAAAAAAGCTAGAGTAGCTCTACTCATATCAGATGAAATAAACCTTCAAATTAAAGTTGTTATTAGAGACAATATATATTAACATTATATATTAATAAAAGGGACAATTCATCAGGAAGAAATAACAATCATAAATGTATATGCAGCTAACCAGGATGCCCCAAATTACATGAGGCAAATACTGGCAAAACAGAAGGGAGAAATAGATGTATGCACAATAATAGTTGGAGACTTTAATACACTACTCTCATTGGATAGAACATCTGGGCAGAGGATCAATAAAGAAACAGGGAGCTTGAATAATATGATAAATGAAATAAACCAAATGGACATATAGAGAGCATGGTGCCCCAAAACAGCAGGATATGCCTTCTTCTAAAGAGCTTATGGATCTTTCTTCAGTACAGACCATATATTGGGTCACAAAGTAGATATCAATAAATTTTAAAAGATCAAAATTATATGAAGCTCTTTTTTGGATTATAAAGGAATAAACCTGAAAGTCAACAAGAGGCAGAAAAAGGGGAAATTCACAAATATATGGAGATTAAACAACACAGTTTTAAATAATTAGTGAGTCAAAGAAGAAATTGCAAGAGAAATATATAAATATCTTGAGACCAATGAAAGAAAAACAACATATCAGAACCTATGGATGCAGTGAAGGCAGTGCTGAGAGGGAAATCAATGACCTAAAAACAGCTCCCACTACACATCTGGAGAACATCAAAATACTCCCAAAGCAAGCAGAAGGAATGGAACAACAAAGATCAGAACAGAAATAAATGAAATTGAGAGAATTAACAAAACCAAAATTGCTTCTTCAAGAAGATCAACAAAATTGAGAGAACTTTAGCTAAATTGACAAAGAAAAAAAAAGAGAGAAAATGCAACTAAATGAAGTAAAAAATGAAAACAGGAACATTATTACTGACCCCACAGATATAAGAGAGATCATAAAAGGATACTATGAACAACTTTACGCAAACAAACTAGATGATGTAAATGAAATGCAAAGATTCCTAGGAACATATGAGCAACCTACACTGACCCTAGAAGAAATAGAAGACCTCAACAAACCAATCACAAATAAAGAGATTGAAATGGTTATCAAACAACTACTGAAAATGAAAACCCCTGGACATGGCTTCACAGGTTAATTATTCCAAGCATTCAAAGAAGATTTAATACCAATCTTAGTCAAACTCTTCCAGAAAATTTAATAGGAACACAACCAAACTCATTCTATGAAGCCAATATCATCTTCATATCAAAGCCAGATAAAGCTATTAAGAAAAAAAATAATTATAGACCTATTTCCCTACTGAATTTAGATGCAAAAATGCTCAACAAAAAAATTGCTAATTGAATCTAGCACACATTAAAAGAATTATTTATCTTTACCAAATGGGTTTTATCCCAGGCATGCAAGGGTGATTCAACACAAGGAAATCAATCAGCATAATATATCACATTAATTAATCAAAGAAGAAAAACCACATTATCATCTCGATTGACACAGAAAAGGCATTTGATGAAATACAGCATTGTTTTTTTAATAAAAATACTCCAAAAGATAGAAATTGAGGGGCTCTTTCACAACACGATAAAGGGTATATATGAAAAATCCACAGCTAACGTTGTACTCAATGGTGAAAGAGTGAAAAGTTTCCTGTTGAGATCAGGAACAAAATAAGGATGCCCAATGTCACCACTGTAATTCAAAATAGCACTTAGGCTCTAAATAGAGCAATTAGGCAAGAAAAAGTAATAAAAGTGTTGCAAATTGAAATGGAAAAAGTAAAACTTTCCCTATTCGCAGATAATATAATCCTATACCTAGAATGTCCCGAAAAATATACAACAAAGCTGCTAGAGCTAATAAGTTTAGCAGATTGGGAGGATACAAGATTAATAAATACAGAAATCAGTATTGTTTCTATACACTAGTAATAAACAATCTGAGGAGGAAATCAGGAAAAAAGTTCCATTTACAATAGCGACTAAAAGAATCAAATATTTAAGAATAAAGTTAACCAAGGATGTGAAGCACTTGTATTCAGAAAACTATAATGAATCACTAAAGAAATCAAAGAGGACCTAAATAAATGGAAGAACATTCCATGTTCATGTATCAGCAAACTAAATATCATTAAGACATCAATTCTACCCAAATTGATATACAGTTTCAATGCAATCCCAATGAATATTCCAAGAACATTTTTAAAGAAATGGTAAACTCACATATCAAATTTATTTGGAAAAGTAAAGGGCCCCAAATAGCCATAAACGTCCTAAAAAGGAAGAATGAAGTTGGAAGACTCTCACTTCTGGGCTTTAAGTCATATTACTTAGCTACAGTGGTAAAAGGGGCCATGGTACTGACAGAAAGAAAGACATATAGACCCATGGAACCAAATTTATGGTTCAGAAACAGATCCTCACATCTATAGTCAAGTGATTTTTGACAAGGCTGTCAAAGCCACCCAGCTGGGACAGAATAGTCTATTTAAAGAATGGTGCTAAGAGAACTGTTTATCCATATCGAAAAGAAAGAAAGAGGACCCCTATCTCACACCTTATATAAAAATGAACTCAAAATGGTTCAAAGACCTAAATTTAAAAGCTAGTAGAAAACTCCTAGTAGAAAAAATAGGGAAACATCTTCAATACCTGGTATTCAACATTAAACCAAAAGCATGAGCAACAAAAGGAAAAAATTCATAAATGGGACCTCCTCAAATTTCATCACTTTTGTGCTTCAAAGTACTTTGTTAAGAAGTTGAAAAGGCAGCCCACTCTGTGGGAAAAAATATTTGGAAACCACATATCAGATAAGAGGTTGATTTCCATGATACATAAAGAGATCATATACCTCAACAATAAAAGAACAACCAATCAATTAAAAAATGGAAAAAAAGAACTTAAATAGACATTTCTTGAAAGAGAAAAAATGACAAAAAGCACAGGAAAACTGTTCAATATCACTAGCTAGTAGGGAAATACAAATCAAGATAATAATGAGATATCATCTTATACCACATATAATGGCAATTATTAAAAAAAAACCACAGAAAACAATAAATACTGGAGTGGATGTGAAGAAATAGGAACACTCCTTCCCTGTTGGTGGTTATGTAGAATGGTAGTGCCTCTGTGGAAGACAGTTTGGTGATTCCTCAGGAAACTAAATATAGAACTGCTGTATGATCTGGCAATCACTCTATTATGAATATATCCAGAAGAACTGAAAACAGGGAGGCAAACAGACATTTGCACACTGATATTCATATTGGCATTATTCATAATTGCCAAAAGATATCAACAATGCAAGTGTCCATCAACCAATCAATGGATAAACAAAATGTTGTATATAATATGACAATGGAATACTATGCTGCTGTAAGAAGAAACGAAATTGGGACACATATGATAATATGGATAAACCTTGAATACATTATGCTGAGTGAAATAAGCCAAACACAAAAGGACAACTATTGTGTGGTCTCACTAATATGAACTAAGTACAAAGAATAAACAATGGAGTTAAAACCTAGAGTACAGGTTAATAGCAGATAGGGTGAGGGCTGAGAACAGATACTGATGCTTAATGTACAAAGAAATTTTAATTAGCTTGACTGTAAAATTGTGGAAATGCATAGAGTTGATGGTAACATATTACAGTGTGT
>JAQZBX010054356.1:0-18678 GCA_029593785.1 Cabassous unicinctus
TTCCCTTACTCCCCACCCTGCTTTAATGGTTCATGCCTGCCAAAAGCACCCACAGCCATTACCAATACAACTGGTAGGGACTTGACAGACTTCAACTTGATTTCTGCTTCTTATTAAAGGTATCAGGGGTCCCCAAGACCATCCTTAAGTTCACTGATTTGGTAGAAGAACTCACAGAATTCAGGAAAGCTGTTATACTCATGGTCACAGTTTATTATAGCAAAAGGATACAGAATAAAATCAGCCAAGGAAAAAGGCACATATGAGAGAGTGCTAGGAGAGTTACTAGTTGTCCACTCCCAGTGAAGTCATCGGGACAATGTTTCATTCTCCCAGAAAACATGTATGACAACAGACACAAAGTATTGCCAAGTAGAGATGCTCACCTGAGCCTTGGTGTAGAGGGATTTTATTGGAGGTCAGTCACAGAGGCATGGACTGCCTGAGTGACTGACCTTAGTTACTCAGTCTCCAGGCCTCCAGAGGTCAAACTGATGCAGCATGGTCCAAGACCCCTGTAGCAGATTGAGATTATTTATGAACCCCCAAAAAGATAAGGATTATGTTTGTAAACTGGTCTGTTCCTTTGGCATGATACCCTTTGACTGTATTAGATTCAGCTAATGTGTCTTTGATTAAATTATGTTAAGATTAGGGCTTTGATTCGACCACGTCAATAAGGTATAACTCAGGTTGAGTCCTCACCCCTGTTGGTGGGCTGATATAAACAGGCACTCACTCACAAAGACACAGGAGAAGATACACAGGAAGAGAGAGAGAGCTCCATAGGCACGACAGAGGAGAGAACTTTGATCCTGTGGCCCCGGGAAGAGAGACGAGCAATTTGCCTGATAGTTTGCAGCTGAGCCCGGAAAGAAACAAACCCTATTATGCCAATCTGTAGCTGAGAGAGAGAGAGGCTGAACCCTCGCAGAGATCACCTGCCATCTTGCTTCAACACGTGGCAACTGACTTGGGTGAGAAAGTACCTCTTATGATACCTTGTGTTGGACTCTTTAGGGCCTTTTAACTATAAGCTTTTACCCCAAATAAATGCCCTTTATAAAAGCCAACAGATTTTTGTACTTTGCATCAGCACCCCTTTGGCTGATTAATACAACCCCATCCTAAATCACACTGTTAGCATAAACTATCTGACCTGGCCCAAGTACACAAAGACACTTTTACCAGGTAAGATATTCTAAGAGCTTAGAGGTTATGCCCAGGAACTGGTCAGGGACCAGCCCTAATTTTATGATGTGCAAGGTTTAAATATCCTAAGCCTGCTGAGTTAATCTTTTATTGTGTATTGATTATTCAGATCAGTAGGTAAAGAGTAAAGAATTGGGCAGAGCTTAAATTAGCTATTAGTCTATCTTTACTATCCAAATGTGGAAAATCTCCAAGCTTCTTGGTAAATGTGTCCTAGGTATGAAAACAGATTTTCTTTGTTATAACCACAAATGAATTAATAAGACAATAATTACTTCCTAAAACTTTAGAAGCATTAAACTTCAGTCCCAAAACCTCTCAATGCCTTTGCACCTTTTATGAAAAATTTTCTAACATGCACTAACCTCTCATTTAAATGCTTATTGACCTTTACTCTGCTGTTTGCAATTAATAAGAGCCTGGCAGCCAAAAAAAGTCCATATAGAACACATAGTTAATGTGGTCAGTAAGACAGTTTGGAATTATGCATGAAGGTAATTGAATCACTTCAATCTCTAAGCACATAAAAGCAGCATCTTTAATGGACCATCTATTTGCCAGTTAATATTAAGCAGACTAAATAAAATTAAAGTATCTTTAAAGCTATAGGCACTCAAGTTATTTGCTTCCTAATTCACATTGCTTGGAGGGTATCTTATTCATATCTTCCAGTTCCTGACAGAGTATATGGCTTGTGGCAGGGACCCAGTCAATTTCACTGAACGAATGAATGATGAATGAATGAATAAATGAAGAGTTCCAGGTCATCTAAGAGCTTGCTCATGCAGTGAGAGGAGCACTTTAAATTCCTTGATAGTTCATGTTTGGCCAAACCTAGTGACCCAGACTTCCTGAAGCTGGTTTCAAAGTCTCTTCCTGCCATAGTAGCATATAGATGAAAGCAACTAAGAATCTTTCTCCAAGGTTCCTGGATGCCATTGCTAACAGTGACCATCTGCAAAACTAATCCAGACAAACAAGGAGAATGACTTCTAGGCTGAGTCCTCTTTCTGAAATTTACCCTCCAAAAATGTTGGAGATGTGGATAAGAAAATCCCAACATCTTCAAAGGCTTGAATTTCAAAGAATCTTAGAGAAACCAATATATTGAAAAATAGCAAAATTGAGTCCCAAGATAATGTCCCAAACATGGCATATTGATAGTATTTTACATTGCCCCATTATCTTTTTTTTTTTTTTTAAAGATTTATTTATTTATTTATTTATCCCCCCCTTGCTGCTTGTGCTTGCTGTGTCCATTCGCTGTGTGTTTTTTCCGTGTCTGCTTATCTCCCCCTTGCTGTGAAGTCCCGCTACATCAGCCCACTGCGCCAGGCCGGCCGGCCTGCCCTCACAAGGAGGCCCCGGGAAGCAAACCGGGGGCCTCCCACATGGTAAACGGGCGCTCTATCGATTGAGCCACACCCACTTCCTGTTGTGAGGTCTTGCTGCATCAGCCCGCTGCGCTGTGCGGCGTGGCACGGGCCGGCCTGCCCTCACAAGGAGGCCCTGGGAAGCGAACCCGGGGCCTCTCATATGGTAAACGGGAGCTCTATCAACTGAGCCACACCCACTTCCCCCCATTATCTTTTTAAAGTATGTAGCACATTTAAAATTTTTTTCATAAAGGGGTGAGAAAAATACATATTGAATTGGTAATAGTATTCATTCTGACAAATGATGGTATTTTTAAGGACAACACTCAACTTAGATTAAGTTGTAGTTTCCTAAAAAACCTTTTAAAAATTATCTCCAAATGCCTCTTGATGGTAAAAGAGTTGGATTTATTAAACATGTGGTTCAATGTAGATAAGATTCCAAGAGTAAATCTTTCTACTATTAATCTAGGAATAGTCAAAATGAGAAATTTTGTCAAATTGTTACTATATACAGTGACAGGACAGGGATTCTTTTAATAAGGATTGAATTTGACAAGAGAAATGCACTCTTTTTGGTGATGTGTGTATTCATAATTTAAATTTATATTATATATATATATACACATATATTTACTTATTGCTGCATAACAAACTACTTCAAAACCTGAGTAGCTTAAACAATAAACATTTGTTATCTCTGCTTCTGGGTGTCAAGAATCTGGATGCCTCTGACTCAGTGACTCTCACAAGGCTGGGGCTGTGGTCATCTCAGAGCTCCACTGGGGGGAATCCACTTCCAAGCAGATTCACATGGCTGTTGGCAGGCCTTAGGTCTTCTCTGGCTGTTAGCCAGAAACATCAGTTCCTTGCCATGTGGACCTCTCCATAAGGCAGCTCACTACATGGTAGCTGGCTTCCCTCAGAACAAGCTAGAGAGCAAGAGAGAGCATGTCCAAGACAGAAACCACAGTCTTTTTGTCACCTAATCTCAGAAGTGACATTGCATCGCTTCTGCCATATTCTGTTCGTTAGAGGTGAATTTAAAAGTCCAGCTCACATACAAGGGGAAGGGATTACACAAGGATGCAAAAACCAAGAGTCAGGGGACCACTGGGGACATTTTAGAGGTTACCTTCTATACACACGTACATGCAAGCATATATATAGACACACACACACACACACACACACACATTTATATATACATTAACATTTATAAAGAAAGAAAATTTATGCTACAAATGCCTGGTTGTGATGTCATACATGTGATAAAATGCAGCATTCCTGTTAGCATTAACAAGACTTCTCTGCCAGTTTAGTATAAACTGCTCTTTGTCAACAATTCTCATCAAGTATTAATTGAGCAAAGTGAAGGAAGGATTAGTAATTTCAATGACTTGATGCAATAGAATCCTACAATGGAACTTAATCTTTAAGAATTGTATGACTTTTATACCTAGCACCATCTCTAATTTCAGGCAAGGGCATCTTCCTGCCCTGGGCTTCATGATTTAGAAGGTCCTGCTCTAGTCCTCCTCTGGACACCCCTCAACCGTGGGATGAGTGGATATGCCCACCTGGAGCCCTACCCCTCATATTCTTCATACTCCGTATGTTAGCTCCTGAAATTCTCCACTCAAACGATGGGCATGTGCACCCCAAGGCCCAAGGGATAGTCAAAGGGTGGCTGTTTGAGGGGATGGACAGACTTAGATGTGGGGGGTTGGGGTGACCCCACTTATGTCCACAGGGTCCCCTTTATCTCCACAGAGCTGGGACTGAGAAGACTGCTTGCAACACGCCAAGTGGGATGGTGGTGGTGATGAGGGGCTCCTTTTGCTTCTCTTCCCCAAGGCCTTGCAAAGATTAGGGGTGGATCTGCCTAAATCACTAGACAGTTACTTTTCTTTTTTACCTAGAGGAAACACATGTAATAGGACAATCCTGACTAAAATTAAATCCCTGGAGGTTTTTAGGAATTCATTTGGAAGGAAGCTAAGCAAAGTCTCATTTTTACAAAGAGTTTCTTGCCTCCAGAAGTGAACATTTCAATTTACCTCGGGGACAACCTGTTTCTTTGTTTTGGGATGGTCATCAGACCTTACACTGTTTAGTTCTAATTTGCAAGGTATGTACCCAACCATTGTTCTTGGGAGAACATGTGAAATTACACTGAAAGTAGCACAGGTTTGGAACTGGAAATTATTGAGTTAGACTAAGCATTTCTAGAGGTTTCCAGTTTTCTCAGACAGTATAGAAATGTTTCCAAACTGGACCCACTTTTTATTCCTTTTCAGGTAGGTATTTGGGGGTTGTGTGAATTCTGAGAGGAGACACGGTATGGACAGAAGAAGGGGAAATGGACTGCTTTCTTGAGAGAGTTTAAGAAAAACTAGATGTGGGCACTGTTGCTTCAGGATCCTGATTAACAAAGTGTCTTGGAGAGAAGCTCACTGTTCCCCTATTGACTCTGAAGCCACCATCAGTCTGATAACTCAAAAAAAGTCAGAGCCTCTGCTCACAAGATGTGTGGTAATATGAGAGACTCATAGTGAATTGTCTTCCAACATTCCACTGTCATTTGCATTTTGTATAAAAAAACAAGTGGTAGGGATTGGGAATTTAAGGCTTAAAATGTACAGGGATCCTATTTAGAATGATAGAAATGTTTTGGTAATGGATGGTGGTGATAGTGGCTCAGCATTGTAAACGTAATTAACAGCACTGAAATATATATCTGAATGTGGTTAAAAGGGAAAATGTTAGGTTGTATATATGATAGCAAAATAATTTCTTTTTTAAATCCATGGAACTGCACTACACAATGAACCCTAAATTAAACCATGGACTATACTTAATAGTACAATTATAAAAATGTGCTTTTATCAATTATAACAAATGTTCCACATCAAGGCAAGGCATTAATAATAGAGTGGTATATGAGAATTCTATATTTTATGCATTATTGTTCTGTAAAACCACACTTTCTCTAATAAAGAAAAAAAATTTGATATTATTTTATCTACACTTATAACCATGAAAATGTTGATACACTGGCCATTAAATGTCATTAAAAATATGTATATATCTTGTTATACTTATGATATAAGAAAATGTATTGATTGTGGCTGATGTATTGTATATTCTATGCTCATTCTACACCATAGAATATGGCTGCTCATGATCATTTTACCAAAAATGTCAAGATGTTTCTTTGTTTCACTCACTTAGAGAAACAACAGACAGACTGATCATTGGAATTGATCAGGACAAAATTAGGAAGAGAATTTTAAAAATTATGTAGCTTTAATGATAGGCATCACATTCATTACAATTAATTTTTTCTCACACTTTTCACTGGAAGATTGTTCTTTAAAAACAAGTATATGTCGACATCTCAGTAAGACTCTTTAACTCTGGGAACAATTCATACTACTAGTCTAGGAAAGGATCATCAAATAATAGATTTTTTAAAACTGAACTTCCAGCTCATTCAATTTACCGTTCAGGAAACTGAAACCGAGGCCCAGAGACATTAAATGACTTGAAGGTGGCCAACAACTAGTTAATGCTGGAGCTGAGACTAAACCCCACATGCCCTGACTTGGAGCACATGGTTCTTTCTTCTTATCCAAACCACATACATGATATGATAGAGCTTTCAAACTGGGGTATGCATATCCCTGCAGGCAATGGCAGGGTGCCAGGGAGGTAAAGCCATAGGATAAACACAGGGTGTCTTGCTTCAATATAAATATTACTCAAAGATTTGATGGGCGTTAGGGGGACCACTTTATTTTTATATTAAAACAAGATTGATTGTGAAGGAGAATGCACATTTTACATGAATTTTTAAAATTTCAGGCTGATTCCTCAGGCTATGATCCCACTTCGTGGAGGTAAAAGTTCTTTCTGCTCACTCTGCTAGGGATACTTCTGTTGCAGAAATTTTACACCACCCATGTGAGGGTGTCTGGGAAGGTCCTCTTATCCAAAAAGTGCCTTCACAAACCTCTATGCTTGACATTACATAATTAGAGTTGCATTATTTTAGCCTTTGTGCTCAGTGAAATTGTAAATTTTTCTTGGAAAGGGAACACATTAAGATTATTGTGAATGAGTTTCTCAATTCCTTTCCTAAGAACAGGTTTTTTTTTTTTTTTTCCTCTTCTTAATCAGTGCAAGGTAAAAAGGTTTGAAAACAGATAAAGGATAAAATTTGTAATAGGATTTTGGTAGAAATTAACTGGTTAGTAGTTTAATTCTACTTAATGTTCTCTAAAAGTATTTTCTATATATTTCTAAAATTCACATTTGTGTAATGTACAAAATTGAACAAGTAGTGTGTATTTCTATTTTTCCATGAAGCATATTTGTGAACAATATCTGAAATGAAATAAAGCACTTTAACAACAAAAATGGGAGACAAGAGACCAGTAAATTATTTTATACACTTTCTCAGTGCACCATTCCTCTCATCTGATTTTTATTTTTGGGATAAAAACCTTTTAAACAATAGTTCTCAAGTGATTATTCTCTCCACGAAAACGTGGAGAGCTTTTATCCCCCAATACTTTTTAGAAGTACTGAAATAGTGTGTATTTGATTTCTCCACTGAGACATTTTTAAATGCTCTAATCCAACACTAGGTTTTTTTTTAAGGCAAGTAGCCTACCCCATTTTAAAAAGCTACATTTAATTCCCAGACTTCAAGTTGAAATTTGGGGCTGAGAAGCCAACTCATGCAGTTCAATCAGCATTTATTGAGTGCAGTGTGTTAGGCCCTGCCAGAAGGTAGAGATAACACAGACAGGATACTGCCTCCAAGGTTTCTCAAGCTAGAGGGGAACCAGACTCATAAATAATGATACAAGCTAGTTTATGCCAGAGGCTCCAATAGAGCTAGGGGAGATATAGTTTAAAAAAAAAAAAAAGAAAATCTTGGAAGAGACAGGTCAAATAGTGATTCAACTTAATCCATTTTCTGCCTGAGGAATAATTTCTAGATAGAAGACTCAGCTACTGAATTCCCACCTCCACCCCAGGGCTAGGTGGAGTATGAGGGGAGTGAGGCACTTGCTTTAGCAAAAAATGTAAGAGGGCACCAAAAAACTCAGCCAACAAGATAAATATCTCAATCCAATTAAAAAAAAAAAAAAACTATTTATACAGAAACATCCACGATGTACAAAAGGTCAAAACTTTAAATAAAGACAGGATCAGTTATACTGCTGTTTCCCTTTTGCCCCAGGCTCCAATGTGGCTCATGAGGGCACTGCTCCACCTCAGGCCTGTACACCCTCACTGTGGCTACTGATCACAAAGACACACCTATTTTCAGAGACCTAAATTCAGAGCTTAAATCAGTAAAATAATGAAGTTATTAATCCTGGGTGACTGCAGTTTGGGCCCTCTGACCCACTCTTTGGCAGAGTTGACCCACCGCTCCTCCCGCATCCATCCACACTTGGACTCATGCAGGTGAAACACAAGCGTCGGAGGTATGGCGCGGTGGGTGCTGCAGGACCGCACGCGCACACGTCACAGAAGCCCGGGTTGGGCCTCAACCCCCCCGCTGCGGTGTGGACTTCTAGTCGACAGGGAAATGGTAATTGTTGGTAACAATCAGAACAATGAGCTGGGGGTCGGGCTGGGCCTCACCGACTGTTGCGCCGCCGGCTGCCCTGGCGTCTCCATGATCCGGAACCCGGATGCCCGCAGCCTCCGACATGCGAACCTGACGAGGGTGCCGGATGCTGCCCTGGAGAGCAGTCGCAGGGTAAGAGAGTCCCCTCCTCCACACAGGAGACCTCCCTGCCACTGCCAGAATGCCGGCCCCGGCTGCCTCTAGGGCTGCGGCGCGGGTCCCCAGCCAAACCCTACATCTGCACCAAAGAGGAAGCCGAAGTCGGTATCCTCGTGGGTAGGATTTGGGGGCGCCTCTGCTCCACGCTGATAGACTTTTATTGACTTTTTCCCACATAAAATATGCTACATATAAATATGGCGGTTTGAAGATAAGGTAATAAGACCATAAATACAGAGTCCTGAATAATGAATACCCAAAAGGCTTAACAAGATACATAAAACCCTGAGATGTTCTAAAATGCAGAGGGTCACATTGAAAAGTTTTTTTGATGAACAATACAAAGAGTTGAGGATAGTTCAGATAATGGCTAAAGCAATGCATGTGGGGAGAAGTTCTCAGAAGGTGACATGGGTGCTATCAAGGTGTTCTAGAGTTTGCAGAACTTTTATACATGGCTTGGGGCTTCTATGATTAAACAAGACCCGGAGTTCTGTCATGAATTGAAGCTACAGAGCACTGAGTCCTAATTTGTATGTGTGTGTGTATTGCTTGTAGGTACGGGAATTTATGTCATTACAATATGAAAATCATCAATCAAAGAGGACGCTTTCTTCCTTCTACAGATTTTCATACAGACTTTATTTTTCTAGAACTTTATCCCACAATTGTCAGACATCTTTCTATTTTATCTAGATCCAAAGGCCTGGATGCTGAGGGGTAGGGATGCGCTGCTGCTATCCGTCTTTATACTAGAATTGCTTATCTATATCCAATTCTTTACTTTCCTGTTATATTATCCATTTACCTTGCTCCTTCCTATAATGATTTGATATGACTTTTCCCTCTCAACAGGCTACTGAAATTACCCTCTAACTTCAATATGATATTGAGTGAATATCTTCTACACCCTGTGCAACACTTTACACCATGGATTCAAATTCTACCTTGTTTATACTCCTTGCTTGCCACATTCCTTTTGCCTTCCCCCCCCCAAATTTATAACTTTCCCTCCTCTGTCTCCTTATCCAACTTGTTTCCCTCTTCTCTCTAAATGCAGACACTTCACAACGATCTTATGAGGATCCCCCTCTGTCCTCTGTGCTGACATGACTCATAATCTCCATATCCACCCCATCATCTCTGGTGGGCTCTGATTTCACACTTGCAGCTTTCTGGAGGACCACTTGACCTACGTGTTCCATCAGGGCCTCAAATTCAGCATCTCCCAGCTAAATTCATCTTCCCTCTGAGACACCCTTTTCATCATCATGTCAGCACACGATCATCACCTGTGATTTTCTCTGCACTTATTCTCTGCTTCCAGTTACTAGACAGTTCTCAGTAATTCTCTCTACACTCCCCACATCATATCTGTTCACTGCTTATTCCTACTTCCACTATGCTGAGCCAGGCTCATTGACTCTTGCCTTGATTTTCCAGAGGTGGTCTTGCTTCCTTTCTGCAGTTTCTCTCTGCATCCTAGGCCGTCCATCATACACGTTGCTACTAGAATCATCTGCATGAGGCTTAGCTTTGTCACATCCTTTCTCCAGTTAAAAATGCTGTAATAGGGAGAAGATGTAGCTCAGTGGTTGAGTGCCTGCCTCCCACATATGAGGTCCTGGCTTCAATCCCGGGTACCTTCTTAAAAAAAAAATAAAAATAAAAAATTCTGTAATATCTCCCTATTGCTCCAGAATTGAATCCACTGCTAAATTATCCAGTAGTTAAACCCATCCTTTTAGGGTACCAAAAAAGCAAAGGCACCAAAAAGAGGAGAAAACCATTTTTAAAATAACTTGTTATTGGATATTCTTTTAAAGCATTGGTGCAATTGTCATGGAAAAAAAATCAGAATTTTGTTGGAGTTTCTTACACTGATTTTATCATTTAATTAGGATATGTATTTTATATACAGTCAATCCTCATTATTCACAGATTCCATATCTGCAAGTCGCCTACTTACAAAAATTTATTTGTAACCCGAAAATCAATACTCACATTGCTTTCATGGTCATTTGAAGACATGAAAAATTTGAGTTGCCCAACACACACATTCCCTGCTAAGGTTGAACAAGGCAACACTCTGCCTTCTTGTTTCAGCTCTCATACTATAAACCAGTGTCCTTTTCATGGTATATTTAGTACCATGTTTTCACATTTTTGTGCTATTTGTTGGTGATTTTGCTGTTTAAAGTGGCCCCCAAGTATAGCACTGAAGTATTGTCCAGTGTTCATAAGCACAAGAGGACTATGAAGTATCTTACAGAGAAAATTCATGTATTATATAAGCTTCATTCAGACATGACTTATAGTGCTCTTGGTCATGAGTTCAATGTTAATGAATCAACAATATATATTAAATAAGATACCTTTAAACAGAAACATACATAAAGCAAGTTTATATGGTGATTGGTTGACGAAAATGTTGCCACCAAAGGCTTGCAGGAACCTATCTCTGTATTTCCCATAGGAGCAATGGTTCAGGATATGCTAATTCAGTGTTTATGGTGACTTTAAAGAACATAAGTACCATGAATAATGTGAAACAACTCTATGTATATATAACTATATATATGTTATACATAAAATTTAAATTTAAATTACAGATTATATAAAATACCTGATTTTAAATTAGAATTCTCAGGGCCTCTAAAATTTTTAGTGCATGCTTCTGAGCTTACCTTTCAAAGTTAGCATAAATAATATGGCCCCAATCCACCTTACTTAGTTTATTTCTCTTTATTACCTTCCATCTGTCTTTCACTGCAGCCGAAGACTGTGCAACCATACATGCCTCAAACTTCTTTCCTTCCCCCACTTCTCTAAAAAGTCCTTATACCAGCACCTGGTTTTTAGTTTCTTCTTAACCTTCAAGGTCCAGCTCAACTGTCAGTCCTGCTCTGAAATCTTCTCAGATTGCCCAGGCCAATAGTAATTTGATTTTTCTCTGAATTAGCTATATCATATTTTCTCATGGCCCTTAACTCTTGCAATCTTCTTGAATAGTATTATATGTGTCCTTCCTTCCCCTACTAACAGGTTTAAAATTACTCATAGAAGGCAGGTGATTACCTAGTTTTCATTGCTATAGTTACCAAAGCAGCTAGTCACAGATTCCTGTCTGCTCTAGGCACTCGGTATTTGTGGTTCAATAAATGGCTGAATGAATCTGTTTGGCCCTATTATTTTTAAAATGTTAATCTTAAAGAATGCTTACTGTGCTTCTTTAGATGAAGGAAATATGCTGCTCCTAAACTGTGTGTTGATTGGGAACTGGAACTGCTCCACCAGGGATTCATTGAAACATGAGGCTTCTTGGCATGTTTTCATGGTTCTTGGCTGTTTGACATTAATACTTGTTACCGGGTTCATATGAAATTTTTGGTTGGAAAGAAACCTCATGATAAAAAGCTGTGTAAATAAATGATTAATTATACCAGCAAATTACATATTATGCTGATACTTTCAATTTTCCTCTTCCTATCTTATTTTTCAAAATGTGATTTGAACTTTTACATATTTATTCTATGGCTAAAAATTGTTAAATGTGTATTACTTTCTGATTACCAAATTAATAAGTGCTTCTTATAAAATAGTCAAACATAATATGTATTGCATAGAAAGTGAAAGTCCCCCATGATTTCAAATAATGACTTTTAACAGTTTGTAGTGTGTTCATTGTGTAAGCATATATTCAACATATAGATCTTATTTTTACCAAAAATATTGCTACAATATTACACATATTATACTGCCAATATTACACATATTATACTGTACAATATATTACACATATTATACTGCCAATAGCTTTTTTACTTAAAATATATTTTGCATCTGTTCATATGTCTAGATATCCCTCTCACTATGCATTTTAAACTATTATACAGTATGCCATTATGAGGTTAAACCTTAACCCATTCTCCATTTGGTTGGGGGGGAGTATTCCACAATTACAGACAGTGTATGCTAAGAAGAGCAATAGTATTCATATTTTTTAGTGTGTATATACCTGTGTAGTTCTCAGTGCTGGAAGTGGAATGACTGGATCAAGTCAACAACATATTGATAATTTTAATAAATACCTACAAACTTTATTTCTACTTTGGTTAGCCTTTAACATCCATATAGTATGCAAACTTGTGATTGACTGTGTGTAGTAGGTGCGATAGTTTAGATGTTTAGGTGAAAATACCCAGATGAGAATACTTAAATGTGATCCAATGGGCTTTTTCAACTTGCTTATCAGGTTAACAGAATTCCCTCATGGGAATGCCTAAGCCTAAAACTATGAATTCTCCAGGTCCCTAGACTCAACTTGCTTAATACAGTAACAAAGGAAGTTCGGTAATATAAATTAGCAGCTCATCTCCTTTTCTAGGATACCTAGCTACTTTTTGCTTCTTTAGATATTTGTCTATCCCACTAAACCTTAACCCTTCTTAAAATCCTCTATCAAATAATATAACCATCATAAAATTTCATAAAGTACTCACTGACAATACAGCCTCACCACTCACAACAAATCCAAGCTGAAATTTGGCGACTGTTTTGACCCTGGTAATTACAAGGTTTGTCAGATTCCAGAAGTGGATGGTTATATTTTTTGCTTTTGTTAGGTCTTATTAGCTTAACTCTTTTCATGGCAAATTGTAGATGAGCTTTAATTTTTCCATATCATCATAGGCCATGGGGCCTATAAATGTTGTTTTGTGATTTAGAAAGGGACCTTGCAAAGAAAAAGCAAAGCACCTAGTTTATTGGATTTGTATTTTCAAAACAAAATTGGTTGGAATGAAAGTTGCTTCTTCTCCACCAAAAATTCCCGTGGTGCAATTATGTTAATAACTATGAAAAATGATGTTGCATTTTGTGTATTCATTTATTTATAGAAAATGGCATTTATTTCACTCACTTGTTCATTTGTCAGACATTTGTTGAGAACTTTACTGGGTGCCAGGCCTAGTATGCTGGCACATAAAAGATTCTTCTATCATAACTTACATTATGTTCTATTTCTTCCATCTTCAAACCTGCCACTGGGTATCTTCTGTAAATAAGGGAAACTACCAAACACCAATTCTTCATGTTCCTAAGAATAATTATTTAAAGAATGAATTACCCTGCCTCACAAAGAATTGAAAACTTGTTCTGAGTATATATATTATATGTACACATACACATGTTTTCTCTCTGATTAGAAATTATTTACCCATCTGTGTCCAGGATTAAGGATAATGAAATTCAACCACAAAAATGAGTAAATAATATATAATTGTAGTGTTGGAATTTTCCATTTTAGAGTGGTTGCCTCCGTATTCACCTTTCTTTTGATCTTCTTGTAGACGTTATTGTTATTGACTGCAAATGCCTCAGTATTTTTTGCTCATTGGAATGTGGTTTGACAGATTAATTATATGTTATCAGGCAGTTGAAGATCAGCTAAAGATATGTGGCCACAAGAGGGATACTGATGTCTTGGAGCTGTTCCTTTCTCAAAAGTGAGTGGATTTTGTGTAAGAAATGGAAGAGTATTGTGTTATAATATTTCATGGATTCAAATATTCTTTTCTATTTTTCCCTTCCTGGTTGGGTAGACAATTACCACCCTCTAATTACTTTCCTACTCGTTAGGGTCTACAATCTCTATTGGAGAGGCAGAATATTGAAATGGAAAAAAAAACAAAGTTTACAGAACTAGGCTGAGTTTGAATCCCAGCTCTGTCTCTCCTACCTGGGTGATCTCAGGCATGTCATGTAGCCTCCCTGTTAGGGTTGTCAGATTTAGCAAGTAAAAATATAAGATGTCCAGTTAAATTTGAATTTTAGAGACATAATACATATTTTTTAATATTTGTATAGCATACATTGGGATATTTGTTCTTTCTCTGCAATTCAATTCTAACTGGCTATCCTGCTATTTTATCTGGCAACCCTATTCTTTCTATATAATAATAGTACCTCCTTCACAGGGTTGTTGTAAAGGTTAGATGAGTTAGGAAGCATGTAATGAGTGTTAGTACAGTTTGTATTTATAGCCCTATCCTATACAAATAATCCCTTTTATGCTCTAATCCCTATACTATACTAACAACCCCTATACCAGTAAGTAAGAAAACCTCTCCCTTACATCAACAAACCCCATTGTTTCCACTCAAACTCTCTGAGGTGGCAGAGGGCAAAGTGGGTTCTTCTACAGGATGGTCACAGTGCCTGTGGTGGAAAGGAGGAGTGAGAGGAAGAGGAAGCTACAGGTAGGTTTGGACTCTGACCCTACAGTAGTTGCTGGTCTGTAAGTTACTGTCTGTGCAGCTGCAGTTTGCATTATAACAGTGGCCTATTTCCACATCTTTTTTTTCCCCCTCTATGCTTTTTAGTCCCTCTGAAATCTATGTATTACTGTAAAATAGGCTTAACTTGTGTTTACTCATATGTAATCTTTGGGCCTCAGCTAATTTTAAAATAAAATACGCTATTTTATCAACTAAGTTAATCACCTTTATCTATAGTGCCTTGAGTATCCTCTATTAATAAATATCTCGTCCTTGTTATATATAATTTTAATTTAAAATATTTTAACTTTTTAATTCAGAGAAAAATGTTTATATTTGTAATGGCCCTAAATCTCTTGGTAAGAAGGGAATAAATAGCTGGCCAATTTGAGATTTTAAAAATTATAAATTTTGAATGAAACAGGTGCAAGGAAAAATTCTGACACACTGAAGGTCATACTTTGATCCTTTTTATGGCTCAGTTAATTTTACAATAATGAAAAATAGTTCATGTGGTCAAAAGATTGCATCTCTAAGCCTGGCATAATTTTTACAACTGTATACTATTGCTCACATGGGTAAGTAGGTAACAGTAAGAATTCCTTTAAAATACTTGAAAAAAATTAAAGATGCTGATTCTCTGACAGTGGGTAATTAGTGGTCTTGTTTTGTGAAGGACAACAGATTTTATAATTTAAGAATATGTAGCATTTAATCTGACTGGGGACAAAAAATGTTTCACAGGCTAGACACCAATAAACTGAGTTATTTCTCCAAGTCTTGATTGCCCTTGGAAAATGGAAACTGTCTTACCAATGTTGGCTTGAGTAATTATCAAGTGGTGACAGAACATATACTGTGAAAACTGTTGACGTATTATTGTCAGCACAAACTCATTGCCATAATTAGTAGGTGAATTACTTACCATTTTCTTCCATTTGCTTCACCTTAAAATGTTACAGCCCATTATTGATTTGATACAGGTTAATGTACAGAATGAACCCTTTTGACTCGAAATAATTGAAGTTCCCTCAGAAAATGAATTAGACTGATGTCACAGATTATGATGGAGTAGGGTGCACAAAGAATGACTTCCCTCCACTGAAACAACCATATGCTGACAAAGGCTGACAAAACAACTTTTTCAGAACGCTGAATTCTAATGCAAACATTACAGAAACCAGGGAACTGCTTAATGAAGAAAAGAGCAGCAGAATTTTGGTAAGAGCACGATTTCATCTGTCCTCATCCACCCACCATCCCCCATTTCTCAGCATGGCAGCAGTGGCTGTGGAGATGGTAGCCCACGTTCCTGGTGCAGTCTGCTGGTGACAGGAAGCTAATACAGACCTTCTTCTTAAAATAATATGGTTGAGGACTTCCGGGAAGATGGCGGACTAGTAAAACACGGGAATCTCTTCTCCAGAAAAATAGCTAGAGGACAGGCTGAAACAGCCCCGAAAAAGATCTTCTAGGGTTTAGGACAGCAGGTGAAGGCTGCACACCACCCAGTGGAGAGACGGACAAAAGAGGGAAATCGTGACGACAGAACTGTGAGTAGGAACCAGCAGCGGCTGCTGCTGCTGGCATCCTCTCCCATACTCTTTAGAATTCTCGGGCCTCTGGGCCTGCGACTACAGACAAAGGGGGCTCCAGGGATCTACCACTCCCAGAAAGGGGAGAGAGAGGGACACAACCTTAGGCTGACTCAGGTTCTGACCCGCAAATTTGGGCTGGAGAGCCCCACGGACCCTTTCACATGGCGGTTTGCCCTGGGAGCCTAGGAAGGACTGGAGAAATCCGACCCTCGCAACCTCCCTCTCTTCTAGCCTGGACTAATTGTTGAGGACTCCACAGGAGAGGGGAGAGAGAGCCTGGGGCTGACCCTGCTTTTAACTCACAGGTTTGGTCTGCCCTGTCCCGGGAGCCCTTCCAGGCTGGGTGGGGCTGCGCCATTGTTTGCCTTGGAGCCTGCAAGGGGCTAAAGATATACAAACCTCCCAATCTCCTCCTCTACTAACAGGGACTGATTGTTGAGGATTCAGAGGGGAGTGGAAATATTTCCTAGCTGGGAAAAGGGAGGGGGCTACCAGACAAGACTGGAGAACTGTCTCAGAAAGTTTGAATTACAAGGCTCTTAGCCCCCAGACAGGAAGCTCTATCACATTGATCTGGTCTGTGGCACAACAAATACACTCCAACCAGGCATTGAATTGAGAGCTGCCAACGAGCACCATCTCCTGGCAGACCAAGGAAGTGTACATAAGAAAATTAATAAGTAGGAAAGGCTTTTCCTGGCCTCTATAACCTCCCTGCCCAAGGACCTAGGAAACGACTCTACAACCAATTACTGGGTCCAGTGCCGAGTTTGGAGCAACCAGCAGGACAATCCTAACAATCAAGGTTGAGCCAAAAATCAAAGAGCTGTGGTAACTCACAGTCTCCTGCCACTACAACCTTATTAGAGAGAAAGAGAGCATCTAAGTAAAATACAACCTAACCAGATGCCTAAACACCAGCAAAAAATTACGAGCCATACTAAGAAAATAGAAGACATGGCCTAAGAAAAGGAATACAGCAAAGTCCCAGAAGAGATGCAGAATTTAAGAGAACTAATCAGTGAGATGAGCACAAATTTACAAAATCAAATTAATGAGATGAAAAACAATATAGTTAAAGAGATAAATGACATCAAGAAGACATTGAGTGAACTTAAAGAAGAATTTGAAATCCTGAACAGAAAAGTAACGGAGTTCATGGGAATGAAAGACACAGTAGGTGAAGTCAAAAACACATTTGAGGCATACAACAGCAGACTCGAAATGATAGAAGAAAGAATAAGTGATACTGAAGACAGAGCAGCTAAGATTGAAGAGAGAAAAGAACAGAGAGAGAAAAGAATGGAAAAAATTGAGCAGGGGCTCAGAGAGTTGAATGACAACACAAAACGCAACAACATACGTATCATGGGAGTTCCAGAAGGGGAAGAGAAAGGAAAAGGGGCAGAAAGAGTATTTGAGGAAATAATAGCTGAAAATTTCCCAACTCTCATGAAAGAAATGAACTTACATGTCCAGGAAGCACACCGTACCCCAATGAGAATAAATCTAAATAGACCTACGCAAAGACACATACTATTCAGAATGTCAAACGTAAAAGATAAAGAGAAAATTCTCAGAGCAGCAAGAGAGAAGCAAATGATCACGTACAAAGGATATTATGAGAAACTATATGCCAACAAACTAGACAACCTAGATGGAATGGACAAATTTCTATAAACACAACCAACCTACACTGACGCTACAAGAAATACAAGAACTTAACAAACGAATCACAATTAAGGAGATTGAATCCGTCATCAAAAATCTCCCAGCAAAGAAAAGTCCAGGACCAGATGGCTTCACAGGTGAATTCTACCAAGCATTTCGAAAAGAATTAACACCAATCCTGTTTAAACTTTTCCAAAAAATTGAAGAGGAGGGAAAATTACCCAACACATTTTATGAAGCCAACATCACCCTAACACCAAAGCCAGATAAACATTCCACAAGAAAAGAAAATTACAGACCAATCTCTCTAATGAACATAGATGCAAAAATTCTCAACAAAATACTTGCAAATCAAATCCAACAGCATATCAAAAGACTTTTACATTACGACCAAGTGGGATTTATTCCTGGTATGCAAGGCTGGTTCAACATAAGAAAATCAATCAATGTAATACACCACATTAACAAATTGAAGGGAAAAAACCACATGATCATCTCAATAGATGCAGAAAAGGCATTTGACAAAATCCAACATCCTTTTTTTTTTTTTTTTAAAGATTTATTTATTTTATTTTATTTATCCCCCCTCTTGCTGCTTGTGCTGCTGTGTCCATTCACTGCGTGTCTTCTCTGTGTCTGCTTATCTCCCCCTTGCTGTGAGGTCTTGCCGCATCAGCCCACGGCGCCGCGCAAGCCGGCCTGCCCTCACAAGGAGATGCCGGGAAGCGAACCCG
>JAQZBX010054357.1:0-18670 GCA_029593785.1 Cabassous unicinctus
TGGAAAAACACTGGTTTCTTCAGTTTTAAAAACCAAGCAATTTTCTCATTACATTAGTAGCTATGCACTTGTTTTCATTTACAATGAATGGCAAAACACGGCTTTTATTATTCTAAAGCTGCCGGTTCCTCACTTTGGAAATCTAAGTAAGATTCTTGTTTCTTACCATGTGATACATGAGTTTTCAATTACAATTAACTTTAAAATACTGATTTTCCCTAACATTGGCTGAATGTAAAGAGTTCTTTGCTTTAGAAAACCAAAAATAAACTTGTTTCATTGGCTGATTTGCATTTGTAATCATTTCCAAACAACTTCTAGACCCAGGTTTCACTTAACTCTCTGTGAATGCAATAGTTACTTCAGGTTTGAAAGGTATGTAAGATTCTTGTTTGTTTGACTGCTATGCCCTTGCTTTCACTCACATGTCAACACACAGATTTGCCTAAGGTTATGCCATGCAGAGATTTCTTCAAATTACAAATCTAAATACGATTTGATTTTTAGTTGCTGCTATGCCTGTGTTTTCACTTAAATTCATCTTCAAAACACTGGTTTCCTGTAACAGGCTGTGAATGCATCAATTAATTCAACTTTGAACGTTAAGTAAAATACTTGTTTGTTTCTGTGTTATGCCATTGCTTTCACTCATTATCAGTGTAAAATCACTGCTTTTATCTAATACTATGGCAAAACACTGGTTATTTTATTTTAAAGACTAAGCAATATACTCATTACCTTGGCAGCTATGCACTTGTTTTCACTTACAATGAATGTCCAAACACCACTTTTAAGATGCCAAAGCAGCCGGTTCCTCACTTTGGAAATCTAAGTAAGATTCTTGATTCTTACAAAGCTATACATGTGTTTTCAATTACAATCAACTTGAAACCACTACTTTTCCATAACCTTGGCTGAATGCATTGAGATCCTTGCTTTAGAAAACCAAAAAAGAAACTTGTTTCAATGGCTGATTTGCTTGTGTATTCATTTACAATCAACTTCAAGACACTGGTTTCGCCTCACTTTCTGTGAATGCAGTTGTTACTTCAACTTTGAAAGGTAAGTAAAATTCTTGTTTGTTTGGCACTATGCCCTTGCTTTCATTCACATGTAAACACACAGCTTTTACCTAAGTGTAAGACAATGGAGTGGTTAATTCACTTTACAAAACTAAATAAGTTTTGTCTTTTCTTTGATGCTATACCTGTGTTTTCATTTAAATTCATGCCCAAACCACTGGTTTCACTTGACAGAGGTGAATGAAGCACTTAATTCAACTGAGAAAGTTAAGTAAGATACTTATTTTTCTGTTGTGCGTTTGCTTTCACTTATTATCAATGTAAAAACTCTGCTCTTACCTCATGCTATGCCAAAACACTGGTTTCTTTTGTTTTAAAAACTAAGGAACATGCTCCTTTCATTGGCAGCTATTCACTTGTTTTCACTTACAACGAATGACTAACCACTGCTTTTACTATGCCAAAGCTGCCAGTTCCTCAACTTGAAACCTAAGTAAGATTCTTGATTCATACGCTGCTTAGCATGTGTTTTCAATTACAATCAACTTGAAAACCCTGCTTTTCCTGAACTGTGGTTGAATGCAGGGAATTATTTGCTTCATAAATCCAAAAAGGAAACTTCTTTCATTGCCTGATTCGCATGTATATTCACTTAAAATCATTTTCAAGCACTGGTTACACTTACTGTCTGTGAAGGGAGTAGTTATTTCAAGTTTGAAAGGTAAGTGAGATTCTTCTTTGTTTGGCTGCTATATCCTTGCTTTCCCTTACAAGTCAGCACACGGATTTTATCTATTTCTAAACAAATGCAGGAGTTTCTTCCCTTTACAATCCTAAATAAGGTTTATCTTTAATTGCTGCTATGTCTGAGGTTTCACTTACAATGAATAGGAAAGCACTGCTTTTACTAGTCCAAGATTCTTGTTTCTTACAATGCCATACTTGTGTTTTCAATTACAATTAACCTGAAAACAGTGCTTTTCCCTATCCTTGGCTGAATGCATTGAGTTCTTTGCTTTAGAAAATCAATAAAGAAACTTGTTCCGTTGGCTGCTTTGCATGTGTATTCATTTACAAAACAACTTCAACACGATGGTTTCACCTAATTCTCTGTGAATGCAGAAGTTACTTCAAGTTTGAAAGGGAAGTAAGATTCTTTTTTGTTTGGCTGCTATGCCCTAGTTTTCATTCACATGTCAACACACAGCTTTCATGTAACGTTAAACCAATGCATTGGTTTCTTCACTTTGCAAAACTAAATAAGATTTGTGTTTTATTTGCTGCTATGCCTGTGTTTTCACTTAAATTCGTCTTCAAAATACTAATTTGCGGTAACAGGCTGTGAATGCTGCAGTTAATTCAACTGTCAAAGTTAAGTAAGATACTTTATTGTTTTGCTTCTATGCACTTGCTTTCACACATTATCAATGTAAAAACAATGCTTTTACCTAATACTATGCTAAAACACTGGTTTCTTCAGTTTTTAAAACCAAGCAATATTCTCATTACATTGGCAGCTATGCACATGTTTTAACTTACAATGAATGGCAAAACACTGCTTTTACTATGGTAAAGCTGCCAGTTCCTCAATTTGGATATCTAAGTAAGATTCTTGTTTCCTACAAAGCTATACATGTGTTTTCAAGTACAATCAACTTGAAAACACTGCTTTTCCTCAACTCTGGTGAAAGCTGTGAGTTCCTTGTTTCAGAAAACCAAATTGGAACCTTGTTTCATTGGCTAATTTGCATGTCTATTCATATATAATCAACTTCAAGGCCCTGCTTTCACCTCTCTGTGAATGAATGCAGTAGTTACATCAAGTATTAAAGTTAAGTAAATTCCTTGTTTGTTTGGCTGCTGTGCCCTTGCTTTCACTCACATGTCAACACACAGATTTTACCTAAGACTAAGACAATGGAGTGGTTTCTTCACTTTACAAAACTGAATAAGATTTGTTTTTTCTTTGATGCTATGCCTGTATTTTCATTTAAATTTATGTTCAAAACTCTGGTTTCACCTAACAGCCTGTGAATGCAGCAGTTAATTCAACTTTCAAAGTTTAGTTAGATACTTATTTGTTTGGCTACTGTGTGCTTGCTTTCACTCATTATCAATGGTGAAACACTGCTTTTACCTAATGCTATGCCAAAATACTGGTTTCTTCAGTTTTCAAAACAAAGAAATATACTCATTACACTGGCAGTTATGCACATGTTTTCCCTTAAAATGAGTGTCAAAACACTTCTTTTACTCTGCCAAAGCTGCCTGTTCCTCACTTTGGAAATTTACGTAACATTCTTGTTTCTTACATGCTATACATGTGTTTTCAATTACAATCAACTTGAAAGCACTGCTTTTTCCTAACATTGGCTGAATGCATTGAGTTCTTTGCTTTAGAAAACCAAAAAAGCAACTTGTTTCATTGGCTGATTTCCATGTGTATTCATTTACAATCAAATTCAAGACACTGTTTTCACCTATATCAATGTGAATGCTGTAGTTCCTTCAAGTTTCAAAGGTCAGTAAGATTCTTGTTTCTTTGGCTGCTATGCCCTTGCTTTCATTCACATGACAAAACACAGCATTTCCTAAGGCTAAGCCAATGCAGTGTTTTCTTCACTTTACAAAACTAAATAAGGTTTGTGTTTTATTTGATGCAATGCCTGTGTTTTCATATAAATTCCTGTTCAAAACATGGGTTTCACCTAACAGCCTGTGGATGCAGCAGTTAATCAAACTTTGACAGTTAGGTAAATGCTTATTTGTTTTGTTGCTCTGTTCTTGCTTTCACTCATTATCAATGGAAAAACACTTGTTTTACCTAATGCTATGCAAAACACTGGTTTCTTCAGTTTTCAAAACTAAGCAATATAATCCTTACATTGGCTGCTATTCACTTGTTATCAAATTCAATGAATGACTAAACACTGCTTGTACTATGCCAAACCTGCCTGTTCCTCACGTTTGAAACCTAAATAAGAATTTTGTTTTTTACACTGTTAAGCATGTGATTTCAATTACAATCAAATTGAAAACATTGCTTTTCCTGAATGCTGGTTGGACACAGGGAGTTCTTTGCTTCAGAAAACCAAAAAAGAAAATTGTTTCATTGGCTGTTTTCCATGTGTATTCAAATAAAATCAATTTCAAGGCACTGGTTTCACCTAACTCTCTGTGAATGCAGTAGTTCCTTCAAGTTTGAAAGGTAAGTAATATTCTTGTTTGTTTGGCTGCTATGCCCTTGCTTTCCCTCACATGTCAACACACGGCTTTTACATGATGCTCAGCCCAGGAAGTGGTTTATTAAGTTTGCAAACCTAAATAAGTTTTGTCTTTTATTGCCTGCTATGCCTGTGTTTTCACTTAAATTCATTTTCAAAACACTGGATTCCCATTTCAGGCTGTGAATGCAGCAGTTATTTCAACTTTGAAAGCTAAGTAAGATACTCATTTGTTTGGCTACTGTGTGCTTGCTTTCACTCATTATAAATGGAAGAACACTGCTTTTACCTAATGGTATGCCAAAACACTGGTTTCTTCAGTTTTCAAAACTATGCAGTATACTCCTTACATTGGCAGCTATTCACTTGTTATCACTTAAATGAATGAAGAACCACTGCTTTTACACTGCCAAACCTGCCATTTTCTCACTTTTGAAACCTAAGTAAGATTCTTGTTTCTTACACTGCTAAGCATGTGTTTTCAAATACAATCAACTTGAAAACACTGCTTTTCCTGAACACAGGTTGAATGCAGTGAGTTCTTTGCTTCAGACAACCAAAAAGAAATCTTGTTTCATTATCTAATTTGCATGTGTATTCATTTAAAATCAATTTCAAGGCACTGGTTTCACCTAACTCTCTGTGAATGCAGTATTTACTTCAACTTTGAAATAAGTAAGTAAGATTCTTGTTTGTTTGGCTGCTATGCCCTTGCTTTCACACACCTGTCAACACAAGGATTTAACCTAATGCTTAGCAAATGCATTGGTTTCTTCACTTTACAATACTAAATAAGATTTCTCTTTTATTTGCTGTTATGCCTGTGTTTTCATTTAAATACATCTTCAAAACTCTGGTTTCCCATAATTGGCTGTGAATTCAACTTTGAAAGTTCAGTAAGGTACTTGTTTCTTTGGCTGCTATGCACTTGCTTTCATTCATTATCAATGTAAAAACCCTGCTTTTACCTAACACTTTGTCAAAACACTGGTTTCTTCAGGGTTCAAAACTAAGCAATATACTCATTACATTGGCAGCTATGCACTTATTTTCACTTACAATGAATTTCAAAACACTGCTTTTAGTATGCCAAAGATGCTGGTTCCCCACATTGGAAATCTAAGTAAGATTCTTGTTTCTTACACTGCTAAGCATGTGTTTTCAATTACAATCAACTTGAAAACACTGCTTTTCCTAAACGCTGGTTGAATGCAGTGAATTCTAGCTTCAGAAAACCAAAAGGGAAACTTGTTTCATTGGCTGATTTGCATGGGTAATCACTTAAAATAAATTTCAAGGCGCTGGTTTCACCTAAGTGTCTGTAAATTCAATCGTTACTTCAAGTTGGAAAGTTAAGTCAGATTCTTGTTTGTTTGGCTGCTGTGCCCTTGCTGTCACACATATGTCAACACACAGCTTTTGTCTAAAGCTATACCAATGCACTGATTACTTCACTTTACAAAAAAAAATAAGATTTGTGTTTTATTTGCTGCTATGCCTGTGTTTTCACTTGAATTCATCTTCAAAACAGTGGTTTCCCATAATAGGCACTGAATACAGCAGTTAATTCACCTTTGAAAATTAAGTAAGACACTTGTTTGTCTGGCTCTATGAGCTTGCTTTCACTCAGTATCAATGTTAAAACACTAATTTTATTTAATACTATAACAAAACACTGATTTCTTCAGTTTTCAAAACTAAGCATTATACCCATTACCTTTCTAGCTATGCACTTGTTTTCACTTACAATGAATGTCAAAACACCGCTTTCACTATGCCAAAGATGCCGGGTCCTCACTTTGGAAATCTAAGTAAAATTCTTGTACCTTACAATGCTATACATGTGCTTTCATTACAATCAACTTGAAAACACTGCTTTTCCTTAACGTTGGCTGAATGCATTGAGTTTTTTGCTTTAGAAAACCAAAAAAGAAACGTGTTTCATTGAGTGATCTGCATGTGTATTCATTTGCAATCAAGTACAATACACTGGTTTCACCTAACTCTCTTGAATGCTGTAGTGATTTCAAGTTTGAAAGGTAAGTAAGATTCTTGTTTGTTTTGAGCTATGCCTTTGCTTTCACTCACATTTCATCACACAGCTTTTACCTGAGGCTAAGCCAATGCAGGGCGTTCTTCACTTTACAAAACTAAGTAAGTTTGTGTTTTATTTGATGATATGCCTGTGTTTTCATTTAAATTCATCTTCAAAATTCTGGTTTCACCTAACAGCCTGTGAATACAACAGGGAATTCAACTTTGAAAGTTAAGTAATATTTTTATTTGTGAGGTTCCTGTGCACTTGCTTTCACTCATTATCCATGTAAAAACACTTCTTTTACATAATGCTATACCAAAACACTGTTTTCTTCAGTTTTCAAAACTAAGCAATATACTCCTTACATTGGCAGCTTTCACTTGTTATCACTTACAACGAATGCCCAAACACTGCTTTTTCATTGCCAAAGCTGCCATTTACTCACTTTTGAAACCTAAGTAATATATTTCTTTCTTACACTGCTAAACATGTGTTTTCAATTACAATCAACTTGAAATCACTGCTTACCTGAACGCTGGTTGAATGCAGTGAGTTCTTTACTTCAGAAAACTAAAAAGGATTCTTATTTCATTGACTGATTTGCATGTGTATTCACTTCAAATCAATTTCAAGGCACTGGTTTCACCTACCTCTCTGTGAATGCAGTAGTTACTTCAAGTTTGAAAAGTAAGAAAGATTCTTGATTGTTTGCCTGCTATGTCTTTGCTTTCACTCATGTGTCAACACACGGATTTTACCTAATTCTAAGCCAAAGCAGAGATTTCTTCACTTTACAATCCTGAATAAGGGTTGTCTTTTATTTTCTGCTATGCCTGTGTTTTCAATTAAATTCATTTTTAAAAAACTGTTTTCCAGTACAGGCTTTGAATGCAACAGTTAATTCAATTTTGAAAGTTAAGTAAGATGCTTGTTTGTTTGGCTGCTATTCGCTTGCTTCCACACAATATCAATGTAAAAACACTGCTTTTACCTAATGCTATGCCAAAACACTGGTTTCTTCAGTTTTCAAATCCTAGCAATATACTCCTTATATTGACAGCTCTTCACTTATCACTTCCAATGAATGACCAACGATTTCTTTTACTCTGCCAAAGCTGCCAGTTCCTTACTTGAAACCTAAGTAAGATTCTTGTTTCTTACACTGCTAAGCATATGTTTTCAATTACAATAAACTTGAAAACACTGTTTCTCCTGAATGCTGGTTTATGGCAGTGTGTTCTTTGCCTCAGAAAACCAAAATAGAAACATGTTTCATTGGCTGAATTGCATGTGTATTCGCTTAAAGTCAATTTCTAGGTCCTTGTTTCACCTAACTCTTTGTGAATGCAGTAGTTCCTTCAAGTTTGAAAGATAAGTAAGAATCCTGTTTGTTTGGCTGCTATGTCGTTGCTTTTAGTCACATGTCAACCCATGGATTTTACCTAATGCTAAGCCAGTGCAGTGTTTCCTTCACTTTACAATGCTAAATAAGATTTGTCTTCCATTAGGTGCTATGCCCGTGTTTTCCCTTAAATTCATCTTCAAAACACTGGTTTCCTGTAACAGGCTGTGAATACAGCATTTCATTTGACTTTGAAAGTTAAGTAAGTTACTTGTTTATTTGGCTGCTGTGTGCTTGCTTTCACTCATTATCAATGTAAAAACATTGCTTTTCCTTAATACTATGCCAAAACACTGCTTTCCTGAGTTTTCCAAACAAAGCAATATACTCCTTCATTTGCAGCTATGCACTTGTTTTCACTTACAATGAATGTCAAAACACTGCTTTTCCTCTGCCAAACCAGCTGATTCCGCATTTTGGAAATCTAAGTAAGATTCTTGTTTCTTAAAATGCTATACATGTGTTTTCGTTTACAATATTCTTGAAATCACTGCTTTTCCTGAAAGATGGTTGAATTCAGTGAGATCTTTGCATCAAAAAAAACAAAAAAGTACCTTGTTTCATTGGCTCATTTGCATGTGCATTCATTTATAGTCAACATCAAGACACTGGTTTGACCTAACTCTCTGTGAATGCAGTACTTACATCAAGTTTGAAAGGTAAGTAAGATTCTAGTTTGTTTGGATGCTATGAACTTGCTTTCACTCACATGTCAACACACAGCTTTTACCTAAGGCTAAGCCAATCAGTGGTTTCTTCACTTTATAAAACTCAATGAGATTTGTGTTTTATTTGATGCTATGCCTGTGTTTTCATTTAAATTCATGTTCAAAAAGCTTGTTTCACCAAACATGCTGAGAATGCAGCACTTAATTCATCTTTGAAAGTGAATTCAGATATGTATTTGAATACTGTGCACTTGCTTTCACTCATTATCAATATAAAAACACTGCTTTTCCCTAATGCTATGCCAAAACCCTGGGTTCTTCAGTTTTCAACACTAAGCAACAAACTCCTTACATTGGAAACTATTCACTTGTTTTCAATTACAATGAAAGTCCAACCATGGCTTTTACTCTGCTAAAGCTGCTGGTCCCTCACTTTTGAAACCTAAGTAAGATTTTTGTTTCTTACACTGCTAAGCATGTGTTTTCAATTATAGCCAACTTGAAGACACTGCTTATCCTGAACAATGGTTGAATGCTCTGAGTTCCTTGCTTCAGAACACCAAAAAGGGAACTTGTTTCATTGGCTGATTTGCAAGTGTATTCACTTAAAATCAATTTCAAGGCACTGGTTTCACCAAAATCACTGTGAAGGCAGTAGTTACTACAAGTTTGAAAGGTAAGTAAGATTCATTTTCATCTCGTTGCTATGTCCTTGCTTACATACACATGTCAACATGCGGATTTTAACTGAGGGTATGCGAATGTATTGGTTTCTTCATTTCACAATACTAAATAATATTTGTCTTTCATTTGTTGCTATGCCTGAGTTTTCATTTAAATTCATCTTCAAAACTCTGGTTTCCCATAACAGGCTGTGAATGCAGCAGTTAATTCAACATTAAAAGTTAAGTAAGATAGTTGTTTGTTTGGCTGCTATGCGATTATTTTCATTATTATCAAAGTAAAAACACTGCGTTTACCTAATGCTGTATTAAAACAGTGGTTTCTTCAGTTTTCAAAAATAAGCGAAATACTCATTATATTGGCAGGTATGCATTTTTTTTTCACCTACAATGTTTGTCAAAATACTGCTTTTACTATGCCAAAGCTGTCAGTTCCCCACTTTGGAAATCAAAGTAAGATTCTTGTTTTTTCAGTGCTATACATGTGTTTTCAATTACAATCTACTTGAAAACTCTGCACTTCCTCAATGGTGGTTGAAAGCAGTGAGTTCTTTGCTTCAGAAAACCAGAAAGGAAACTTGTTCTTTGGCTGATTTGCATGTGCATTCATTTATAATCAACTTCAAGACACTAGTTTCATCTCTCTGTGAATGCAGGTGTTACTTCAATTTTGAAAGTTAAGTAAGATCCTTGTTTGGCTCCTATGCCCTTACTTTCACTCACATTGCATCACACAGCTTTTACCTAATGCTAACCCAAAGCAGGGGTTTCTACACTTTACAAAACTAAAAAAGATCTGTGTGCTATTTGATGCTTTGCCTGTGTTTTCATTTAAATTCATGTTCAAAAACTGCTTTCACCTAACAGGCTGTGACTGCAGCTGTTAATTCAACTTTGAAAGTGAAGTTAGATACTTATTTGTTTGGCTGCTGTGTGCTTTCTTTCATTCATTATCAATATAAAAACACTGCTTTTACCTAATACTATGCCAAAACACTGGTTTCTTCAGTTTTCAAAACTAAGCAATATGCTCCTAACATTGGCAGCTATGCACTTGTTTTCACTTACAATGAATGTCAAAACACTGCTTTTACTATGCCAAAGGTGCCGGTTCCTCACTTTTGTAACTTAAGTAAGATTCTTGTTTCTTACAATGCTATACATGTGTTTTCAAATAGAATCAACTTGAAAAGAGTGCTTTTCCTAAATACTGGTTGAATGCAGTGACTTCTTTGTTTCAGAAAACCAAAAAGAAATTGTTTCATTTGCTGATTTGCATGTGTATTCCTTTACAGTTAACTTCAAGACACTGGATTCAGCTAACTCTCTGTGAATGCAGTCGTTACTTCAAGTTTGAAAGGTAAGATTCTTGTTTGTTTGGCGGCTATGCCCTTGCTTTCACTCACAAGTCAACTCACGGCTTTTACCTAATGCCAAGTGAATGCAGTGTTCTCTTCACTTTGAAAACTAAAAAGATTTGTGTTTTATTTGATTCTATGCCTATGTTTTCATTTAAATTCATGTTCAAAGCACTGGTTTTACCTCACAGTCTGTGAATGCAGTAGTTGATTCAACTTTGAAAGTTAAGTAAAATACTTATTTGTGTGGCTGCCGTGCATTTCCTTTCACTCATTTGCACTGTAAAAACACTGCTTTTACCTAATGCTATGCCAAAACACTGGTTTATTCAGTTTTCAAAACTAAGCAATATACTCTTACATTGACAGCTATTCATTTGTTATCACTTACAGCGAATGACCAACCACTCCTTTTAATCTGCCAATGCTGCCATTTCCTCACTTTTGAAACCTAAGTAAGATTCTTGTTTCTTACACTGCTGGGCATGTATTTTCCATTATAATCAACTTGAAAACATTGCTTTTCCTGAACGCTGCTTGAATGCAGTGACTTCTTTGCTTCAGAAAACCAAAAAGGAAAGTTGTTTCATTGGCGGATTTGCATGTGTATTCACTTAAAATCAATTTCAAGGCTCTGGTTTCAACTAATTCTCTATGAATGCAATAGTTACTTCAAGTTTGAAAGGTTAGATTTTAGTTTGTTTGGCTGCTATGCCCTTGCTTTCACTTACATGTCAACACACGGATTTTACCTAAAGCTCTGCCAAGGCAGGGGTTTATTTAGTTTACAAAATTAAATAATATTTGTCCCTTCTTGTGTTTTCACTTGAATTCATCCTCAAAACACTGGTTTCACGTAACAAGCTGTGAATGCAGCAATTAATTCAACTCTGAAAGTTAAGCAAGATACTTATTTGTTTGGATTCTGTGTGGTTCCTTTCACTCATTATCGATGTAAAAACACTGCTTTTCATAATGCTATGCCAAAACAATAGCTTCTTCAGTTTTCAAAATTAAGCAATATACTCCTTACATTGGCAATAATTCACTTGTTATCACTTACAACGAATGACCAATGACAGCTTTTACTGTGCCAAAGCTGCTGTTTCCTCACTTTTGAAACCTAAGTAAGATTCTTGTTTCTTACACTGATAAACATGTATTTTCAAATACAATCAACTTGAAAACACTGCTTTTCCTGAACGCTGGTTGAATGCATTGAGTTCTTTGCTTTAAAACACCAAAAAAGAAACTTTTTCATTGTTTTATTTGCATGTATATTCATTTACAATCAACTTCAAGACACTGCTTTCACCTCTGTGTGAATACAGTAGTTTCTTCATCTTTGAAAGGTAATTAAGATTCTTGTTTGTGTGACTGCTATGTCCTTGCTTTCACACTCATGTCAACACACTGATTTTACCTAATGCTCAGCCAAAGCAGTGCTTTCCTTACTTTAAAATACTAAATAAGATTTGTATATTATTTGCTGCTATGCCTGTGTTTTCATTTAAATTCATATTCAAAATACTGGTTTCCCATAACAGGCTGTGAATTCAGCAGTTAATTCAAATTTGAAAGTTAAGTAAGATACTTGTTTGGCTGCTTTGCGATTGCTTTCCTTCATTATCAATGTAAAAACACTGCTTTTACTTAATACTACTTCAAAACACCAGTTTCTTCAGTTTTCAAAACTATGCATTATACTTATTACATTCGCAGCTATTCACTTGTTTTCACTTGCAATGAATGTCAAAACAATGCTTTTACCATGCCAAAGCTGCGGGATTCTCACTTTGGAAATCTAAGTAAGACTCTTCTTTATTACAATGGCATACATGTGTTTTCAATTACAGTCAACTTTAAAACACTGCTTATCTCTAAAGTTGGCAAAAAGCATTGAGTGCATTGCTTTAGAAAACCAAAAAAGAAACTTATTTCATTGGCTGATTTGCATTTGTGTGCATTTTCAATCAAATTCAAGACACTGGCTTCACCTCTCTATGTATGTAGTAGTTACTTCAAGTTTGAAAGGTAAGTAAGATTCTTGTTGGCTGCCATGCCCTTTCTTTCACTCACATGTCGCCACACAGCTTTTACCTAAGGCTAAGCCAATGCAGTGGTTTCTTCACTTTACAAAACTAAATAAGATTTGTGTTTTATTTGACGCTATCCCTGTGTTTTCAATTAAATCCATGTTCAAAACCCTGGTTTCACCAAACAGGCTGTGAATGCAGCAGTTAATTCAAAATTGAAACTGAAGTAATATATTTATTTCTTTGCTTGCTATGTGCTTTGCTCATTCATTATCAATGTAAAAACAATGCTTTTACCTAATGCTTTACCAAAACACTGGTTTCTTCAGTTTTCAAAACTAATCAATATACTCCTTACATTGACAGGTATTCAATTGTTATCACTTAAAAGGAATGACCATCCACTGCTTTTACTCTGCCAATGCTGCTGTTTCCTCACTTTTGAAACCTAAGAAAGATTCTTGTTTCTTACACTGCTAAGCATGTGTTTTCAATTACAATCCACTTGAAAATATTGCTTTTATTGATCACTGGTTGAATGCAGTGAGTTCTTTGCTTCAGAAAACCATAAAGGAAACTTGTTTCATTTGCTGATTTGCATGAGAATTCACTTAAAATCAATTTCAAGACACTGGTTTCACCTAACTCACTGTGAATGCAGTAGTTACTTCAAGTTTGAAAGGTAAGTAAGATTCTTGTTTGTTTTGCTGTTATGCCCTTTCTTTCACTCACATGTCATCACACAACTTTTACCTAAGCCTAAGCCAATGCAGTGGTTTATTCACTTTACCAAACTAAATAAGATTGTGTTTTGTTTGATGCTATGCCTGTGTTTTCATTTAAATTCATATTCAAAACACTGGTTTCACCTAACAGGCTGTGAATGCAGCAGTTAGTTCAGATTTGAAAGTTTAGTAAGATACTTATTTGGCTTCTGTGCACTTCCTTTCACTCATTATCAATGTAAAAACACTGTTTTTATATAATGCTATGCCAAAATACTGGTTTCTACAGTTTTCAAAACTAAGCAATATACTCTTTACATTGGCAGCTATTCACTTGTTATCTCAACAATCAATGACCAACCGCTGCTTTTACTCTGCCATAGCTGCCAGTACCACACTTTGGAAATCTAAATAAGATTCTTGATTTTTACACTGGTATACCTGTGTTTTCAATTACAATCAACTTGAAAACACTGCTTTTCCTGAACACTGGTTGCACCAGTGTGTTTTTTGCTTCAGACATCCAAAAAGGAAACTTGTTTCATTGGCTGATTTGCATGTGTATTCATTTACAATATACTTTAACACACTGGTTTCACCTCCCTTTGAATGCAGTTGTTAATTCAAGTTTGAAAGGTTAGTAAGATTCTTGTTTGTTTCGCTGCTATGCCTTTGCTTTCAGTCACATGTCAACACACAGCTTTTACCTAAGGCTAAGCCAAGGCAATTGTTTCTTCACTTTACAAAATAAAATGAAATTTGTGTTTTATTTGATGCTCTGCCTGTGTTTTCATTTAAATTCATGTTAAAAACAGACTCAAGTGGGCTAGATAGTGTCAGCTTAGGAGCACAACTGCAGACAGCTCACATATCACAGCAGAAAGTGGACGGGGTGCATCATGGGGGTCTATGCTGTTGGCATGTGGAGTAAGAAGCTTGGGACATCTATCTGGACAGATTGATGGTGTGGACTGAACCATATAGATTTGTGAGTTTTAAGCCTGCAAGTGGTGGTTAACACAGTCAGCTGACCCTCACCCTTATGGGAAAAAAAAACTCGGTTGGAAGCATGACTCCCATCCCTCCGGTGGGAAGGGGCATTTTCTGAGGGGGGAACTCAGGTAAGAGAGCTTTATTGTCTGGAGATATGGCTTCCTGAAATCCCCCACAACTTAGATGAACAAAACAGCTACAGTGAATCAGCCCCCGGAGGAGGGGAGGGATTAATCTTCTAGGGAGTTGATTAGCCTATCAGCCCAGGGATTAACCCCGGTCTGTGGAGCAGGGAATAGGGGCAATCTCCAAGAGAGGGAGAGTTCTGACAGAAAGCAGAGAGGGTATATTTTAGCTATCAATCTCGCTGCCTTGACCCCCCCCATAACTTTGGGGAGCAGATAAGTCAGTTTGAAGCAGTGCCAGGCTGAGGGGAGAGGCGAATTTGCAGAGTTAACCTCATTTACACACAGCCCGATGATGCAGGGACTCTGATCCAGAAGGGCGGAGTCTGCCAGATTCTGCTGTTTTTAGCTTTCTACACTGACAAACATCAGACTTTTGCATCCCTGGGAAATGCAAAAATTGGGAAGTGCTTGATTATTTTCCAGGAGCCCAGTTAGGGCCTCCTCCATGAGACGGTGGTCTAGAGAAGGAATTATTTTGTTCCTGTATTACACCAAAAAGATAAATAATAAATAAAACGGTCCCTTTAATGAATGAAAAATAATTTCTTTTTAATTTAGTTTAATATCAAAAAGCTTCTTCAGGATCTGCATATAAAAACCCTGTGGAGAAAGTGTTGGATAAACACAAGCAGGCTGAGAGGATCCATGGGACCCCAAAGAATATTGATCCCCCTTAGCTTTGTTTGACTGCTTGCCAGTGTGTTTGCTTGCTTTTTCTCTGTTTATTTGTTGCCTCCTGCTTTTCTTTCCTCTTTCCTCTCCCCTTTCTTCTTTCTTTCATTTTTTAAAAATAAGGTGCTCCTAGCTTTGCTCTTCTTTGTTGTGCTTCTTCTTCAGTAATTTCCCATTCTCCCAATATATTGATTTTGTATTCCAAACTATCTGTTATCCCTCCTTCATCATTCTGCTCTCTGCTTTCTGTTGTGGCTACTAAATATCACATTTTCTCCATACACCCACAACTCAAGGGTGTCAATTAGTATTCCCTCTATTTTCTTTTTTTTTCTTTGTTAATATTAACTCTTTCCTTTTAGCCCTTTCTTAACTCTTTCTCTCCCTCCTCATAATTCTAGCCCTCAAATCATTATATATTATTCCTATACTTGGTTTCCCAGTCCATTGTAGGTCCTCCACTTTCTTTCCTATTACTCTACACTGCCTACTTGTGTTAAATATTCACTCCATTAAGTCTTATTTGACCCATCTTCTAACTTTTAGCAATATTACTATTATTCTTCTTCCTTTCTCACATCTTTTGTTTCCTCCAGACCTAATTCTTTGCCTTCAAGGGAACATAGAAAGAAGCAAGAATATAAAATAAGAAGAAAAAGTATCAAAGTGAAAACTTTACACACACACAGAATGACCAGCTAAATAAAACTCTAGAGCAGAGAGAGAAGCTAAATAACTGAATAAATCCATCAAGATAAAATGATGACTAGAGTGCAACAAAAAATTACAAACCACACTGAGAAACAGGAAAACATGGACCAAACTAATGAACAAACTAAAAACCAGGAACTGATGCAGATCATTTAAAAACTAATTGAAGCTTTCCAAACAAATATTAGGGACCAAGTTAAAGAAGTGAAGGAAGAGATTAAGAATATAAAGAAGACACATGGAGAACATACTGAAGAAAGTGTAAACACTCCCAAAAAGATAATGGATATGATGGTGACCAATGGCACAATCCAAGAAATCAAAAAGTCGCTGGATTCACATAGCAGCAGATTTGAAGATGCAGAAGAAAGAATTAGTGATGTGAAAACAATACATCAGAAATCAAACAGATAGTAGAGCAAATAGACAAAAAGATAGAAAAAATCCAGCTGGGACTCAGGGAATTAACTGACAATGCAAAACGCTCAAACATATGCAATATGGGCATCCCTGAAGGAGAAGAGAAGGGAAAGGGAACAGAAGAAGTGTTGAAGGAAATAATGGCTGAAAACTTCCCAACCCTATTGAGAGAGATGGATGTGCCGATACAGGAAGCAAAGCACACTCCAAACAGTATAAATCCCAACAGGCAACTACAAGACACATACTTGTCTAAATGTCCAATGCTTAAGACAAAGAGAAATTACTCAAGGCAGCAAGAGAAAAGTGAACCATCACATACAAGGGAAGTACAATAAATTAACTGCTGATTTCTCAGCTGAAACCATAGAGGCAAGAAGGCAGTGGTATAACATAGTCAAAATACTAAAAGAAAAAACATCCAGCCACGAATTCTCTTCCCAGCAAAATTGGCATTCAAAAATGATGAAGAGTTTAAAATATTCACGGATAAACAGAAATTAAGAGAGTATTTCAATAAGCAAATGGCACTTCAAGAAACACAAAAGGAAGTTATACATGTTGAAATGAAAAAACAAGGGAGAGAGAGTTGGAGGAGAGTAGGAAAGCAACTAACATGACAAAAAATAAAAACAAAACAACATATGACATACATTTAACCAAAGAAAAATGGCTGAAATAAGAAATTTATTATGAGTAATAACACTGAATGTTAATGGACTAAATTCACCTATCAAGAGACACAGATTGGCAGAATGGTTACGGAAATATGATCCATCTATATGCTGTCTACAAGAAAGCCACCTTTGACACAGGGAATCAAGGAGGCTTAAATTGAATGGCTGGAAAATCATTTTAAAAGCTAACATTAGCCAAAAACGTGCAGGAGTAGCTAACACCAATTCTGCTTAAGCTCTTCCAAAAAAATAGAAGTAGAAGGAATATTGCGTAACTCATCCTACGATGCTAACATTACCCTAATACCAAAACCAAACAAAGATACCACAATAAAGGAAAATTGCAGAGCAATTTCTCTAATGAACCTAGATGCTAAAATCCTGAACAAAATACTTGCAAATCGCATTCAACAACATATCAAAAGGATTATACACCACGACCAAGAGGGTTTCATCCCGGGTATGCAAGGATGTTTCAATATAAGAAAATCAATCAATGTAATACATCACATAAACAGATTGAAAAAAAAATCACATGATCATCTTTATAAATGCAGAAAAAGCATTTGACAAAATACAGCACACTTTCCTGATAAAAATACTACAAAAGATAGGAATAGAAGGAAACTTTCTGAATATGATAAAGGGTATATATGAAAAACCAAAAGCCAACATCATTTTCAATCGGGAATTCTTAAAAGCCTTCCCTCTGAGATTGGGAACAAGACGAGGATGCCCTCTATAACCACTCCAATTTAACATTGTCTTAGAAGTACTTGTCCAAGCACTGAGGCAAGAAGAGGACATAAAAGGCATCCACATTGGAAAGGAAGAAGTGAAAATCTCATTATTTCCAGATGACATGATCTTATACATAGAAAGCACTGAAAAACCTACAACAAAGCTTCTAGAACTTATAAATGACTTCAGTAATTTTGCAAGCTGCAAGATCAATGCTCAAAAATCAGTAGCATTTCTGTACACCAATAACAAGCAATCTGAGAGGGAAATCAAGAAAAAAATACCATTTACAATAGTAACTAAAAGAATCAAATACCTAGGAATAAATTTAACTAAAGATGTAAAGGACTTATATACAGAAAACTACACAAAACTGTTAAAGGAAATCAAAGAAGACTTGAAGAAATGGAAAAATATTCCCTGTTCATGGATAGGAAGACTAATCATCATCAAGATGTCTATCCTACCCAAACTAATCTATAGATTTAAAGCAATCCCAATAAAAATCAACACTGCATTTTTTAAGGAACTGGGAAAACTAAGCACAAAATATATTTGGAGAGCTAAGAGGCCCCGAATTCCCAAAGACATACTGAACAAGAAAAATGATGTTGGAGGTATCACATTACCTGAATGTAAAATATACTACAAAACTACAGTGATCAAAAGTGCATGGTATTGGCACAAGGATAGACCTACTGACCAATGGAACCGAATTGAGAGTTCTGATATAGATCCTCGCATATACCGTAATCTGATATTCGACAACACCACCAAGCCCATTCAATTGGGAGAGAATGGCCTCTTTAACAAATGGTGCTTGGAGAACTGGATATCCATATCCAAAAGAATGAGAGAAGAATACCATCTCACACCTTATACAAAATTCAACTCCAGATGGAACAAAGATCTAAATATAAGAGCCAAAACCATAAAGAGCTTGGAAGATTATGTAGGGAATCATTTACAAGACCTAGAAATAGGAAATTGTTTCTTGAACTTCACAGCCAAAGCACGAGCAGCAAGAGAAAAAATAGATAAATGGGATTTCATCCAAATTAAAAACTTCTGTACCTCAAAGGATATTATTAAGAAAATAAAAAGGCAGCCTA
>JAQZBX010054358.1:0-18669 GCA_029593785.1 Cabassous unicinctus
CTGGTCTCTCCCTCATTTGCTCCCCAAGGCACTTTGAAGCTGGTAGGCATCCCATTGTGGGTCCTTGGGCTTGTTTTCGGCTGGGAAAGACTGACTTGGGAAACTCCTCTATGGCATGCTCCCCCTCCACAGAATTTACCCTCCCCACAAAAGCAGCTTGAGACAAAAATAGTCTTGTAAGAAACAACTGGGGCAGATGGCCTGGGGCAAAGGCTTACTTGATTTAAGCCAGCAATGGTACTGTGGGAGAGGGAGAAGGTCTGTATCCTAGGAAGAACAAGCCCACTACAGGAAACAGGCCCAGAAAAGGCAAGAGTACCCTGCACTTTGCATTCCCCTTGGACTGATCTTCTTGATAGGAGGTTGAAACTCTGATGGAGAGCACCAGCCAATGAAAAGCCAATTTGCAAAGATGGTTAGAGGTGTTTTTTTGATAGGTTTGCCTGCTTTTTTTTTTTTTTTTTAGCTCCTGACACTCAAGAAATCTGTCATATCACCATCTGGTTACAAACTCAAGAAGCAGAAATCTCAGAGAAAAAAATCCAGAGTTAATATTTTAAAATATTAAAATTTACAGTGTGCAACAGAAGATTACATGACAAGAAACAGGAAATGATGGCCTATCCAAAGAAAGAGGCTAAAAATCCAGAAAATATCAATGAAGAAGACCAACTATGGAAATAATACAAAAAGACTTTTAAAAAATATCTTCAATATGCTCCAGGAGATGAAGGAAAATATGGAGAAAGAACTAAAGGACTTCAGGAAAACAATGAATGAACATTATGAGAATCTCAATGAAGAACAGAAATTTTTAAAAACCACAATAAATGAAATGAAAAATTTCCAGGTGGGTTTAAAGGCAGTTTGAAGCTGAAAGAAGAATCAGTGAACTCAAAGACAAGACAATTGAAACGTGTCAGGGTGAGGAAGAGAAGAAAAAAAGAATTAGAAAAAGTGAAATTAGCCTACAAAGCCTCTGAGAAACACCATCAAATGTATCAATATATGCTTTATGGGAAACCCATAAAGAGAAAAAGGGGCAGAAGGAGTAGTCAAAGCAATAATGACAGAGAACTTCCCAAACTTGCAAAAGATGTGAATATGCACATCTAAGATGCCCAGAGAACACCAAACAGGGTAAACTTGAAGAAAAATATGCCCCATCACTTACTTATCTATCAAACTGCCAAATGCAAAGAATAAGGAGCAAGCTCTCAAAGCTGCAAGAGGAAAACAATGCATTAAGTACTATGGAGTCCTGATTAGATTAAGTGCCAATTCCACATCAGAAAACACGGGGGCAAGTAGGTTGTGGATTAAAATACTTGAAGTGCTCTAAGAAAACAATTGCCAGCCAAGAATTTTATATCTGGCAAGACTTTCTTTCAAAAATGATGGAGAGGTTAAGACAGTCCCAGATAAACAAAAGCTGAGGGAGTTCATCAGCACTAGACCTGCCTTACAAGTAATGCTAAAGGGGATTCTTCTGACTGAAAGGAAAGAATACTAAACAGTGGTCCAAAGCAACATAAAGAAATAAAGATCTCTGGTAAAAGTAAACATTTGGGTAATCATGAATACTAGTACCATTGTATTGTATTTTTTGGTGGGTAACTCCAATTCTATTCCCTATAGATGTTAAAATGGAAATGCATAAAAAGTAATGATAATTCTACGGTTTTAGACATGCAATGGACAAAGATGTAATTTGTGACAAGCACAAAAAAGGTGGGGGGTTGGAGGGGTATAGGAAAATTGTATGTGCATACTATTGAAGTCAAGTTGGTATCAAACTAAATATGATTGTTATACATTTAGGATGCTAAATTTTAACCTCATGGTAACCACATAGAAAATATATGAAAAAATATAACCAGATAGAAATGAGAAGGAACTCCATATGGTAGATACAAAAAATCAAATAAATATGACAGTAGGCATTAACAGAAGTATTGAGGGACAAAAATCATATACGACTTACAAAGACTAAATAGCAAAACAATAGTCCCACATTATCAATAATGACTTAAAATGTAAAAGGATTGAGTTCTCTAGTCAAAAGGCAGAGATTGGCAGAATGGATAAAAAAAAGCATGGCCAAACTATATATAGTGTACACTAGACCCACCTTAAATTCAAAGACAAGTAGGTTGAAAGTGAAAGGATGGAAAAAAATGTACCATGCAAGTAGTAACAAAAAATAGCTGGTGTAGTTATACTAATATCAGATAAAAACAGACTTTAAGTCAAAAATAGTTTTGAGGGAAAAAGACAATCATTATATACTGATAAAGAGGTCAATTCATCAAGAAGCTATAATAATTATAAATATATATGCACCTATATATATATATGAAATATAAATATATGAAGCAAATACTGATAGATTTGAATGGAGTAATTGATGGTTCTATATTAATAGTAGGAGACTTTAACATACCATTCTTAGTAATGGATAGAACATCTAGTCAGAAGATCAGTAAGGAAGTACAAGACTTGAATAATACTCTAAATCAGGGGTTCTTAACCTTTTTTTGTTCCATGGACCTCTGCCAGTCAGGTGAAAACCACGGACCCCTTACTAAGTCCACACTATACTGTGTATTGTTTAATAAATACATCACACCCACACCAAACACATCCCCACAAGAGTAATGTTTTTTAAAAATTTCAATTCAAGCTCATTGACCCCTTGTTAAGAGCCCCTGCTCTAAACTAACTAGACCTAACAGACACATTTAGAACACTATTGCCATTGAAAACAAGTTGATATTTTTTTCAAACTAGTAGATTATAGACTACAAACTACAGGGTTATCACAAAGAAAGTATTTAAAATATATACAGAAATGGAAACGAGAAAGAGATCAATCAGTTACATCACAAAAGATCAACAATACACAACAGAAGGCTGCAAGAAAGGAAAAGAGGGATAAAAAAAAGATATATTAGAAACAAAGGACAAAATGGCTGAAGTAAGTCCTGTCTTATCAGAAATTACAGTAAATGCAGATGGATTAAACTCCGAAACAAAAACACAGATTGGCAGAATGGATAAAAGAGCATGACCCAAAGATATGTTTTGTTTTTTTTTTAAAGATTTATTTATTTTATTTTTATTTATCCCCCCCTTGCTGCTTGTGCTGCTGTGTCCATTCGCTGTGTGTCTTCTCTGTGTCTGCTTATCTCTCCCTTGCTGTGAGGTCTTGCTGCATCAGCCCACGGCCACGCGAGCCGGCCTGCCCTCACAAGGAGGCGCCGGGAAGCAAACCCGGGGCCTCTCATATGGTAAACGGGTGCTCTATCCATTGCGCCACACCCGCTTCCTGCCATGAGGTTGCTGCATCAGCCCACCGCACCGCTCAGGCTGGCGTGCCCTCACAAGGAGGCCTCGGGACACGAACCCGGGCCTCCCATATGGTAAACAGGGGCTCTATCCACTGAGCCACACCCGCTTCCCCAAAGATATGTTTTTAGAAGACACTCATCTTAGACCCAAAGACACAAATAGATTGTAAGTCAAATGATGGAAACAAATATTCCATGTAAATCATACCCAAAATAGAGTTTGGGTACCCATGGTAATAATGAACGAAATAGACTTTGAGTCAAAAACTGTTATGAAAGATAAGGGACACTAAATATTAACAAAAGGGTAAATCCACCAAGAAGAAATAATAATCATAAACATTCATGTATCTAAACACAGTGCTCCAAAATATACAAGGCAAACATTGCCAAAATGAATGGGAGAAATAGACACCTCTACAATAATAGTTGGAGGATTCAATACACCACTTGCATCAATGGATAGACCATCTTGACAGAAGATCAATAAGAAAATGAAGAACTTGAACAATACTGTAACAGATGTAAACAGAACACTGCACTCCAAAACAGCAGAATACACAGTCTTCTCAAGAGCACATGGGTTATACTCTGCAATAGACCACATGTGATGTCACAAAATTAGTCTTAATAAATTTAAAAAGATTGAAATTATACAAAGCATCTTTTCTGACCACAATGGAATGAAGCTAGAAATCAATAACAGAGGGAGAACTGGAAAATCCATAAATATATAGAAGTTAAACAATACACTCCTAAACACTCAATGAATCAAAGAAAAAACAACAAGGGAAATCAGGAAATATCTTGAGACAAATGTAAATGAAAACACAACATATCAAAACTTACGGGACATAATGAAGGCAGTGCTCAGAGGAAAATTTATATGTAAATAAATATTTACATTAAAAAAGGAGAAAGCACTCAAATCACGGACTTAACCACACATACCTGGAGGAACTCAAAAAAGAAGAGAAATTAAACCCAAAGTGAGCAGAAGGAAGGACATAACAAAGATTAGAGCAGAGATAAGTGAAACAGAGAGTAAAAAAGAAGTAGAGAATCAACAAAACCGAAAGTTGGTTCTTTGAAAAGATCAATCAAACCAAGAAAACATTAGCTAGACTGTCAAAGAAAAAAGGAAAGAAGACGCAAATAACTAAAATCAGTATTAATTGGGGGAGGGGTAGGAAAGAGGGGACGGGGTGTATTACTACTGGCCCCAGAGAAATAAAAAGGATTTTAAGAGGATACTGTGAACAACTGTATGACAAGAAATTAGATAATCTAGATGGAAGGGACAAATTCCTAGAAGCACACAATCTACCTACACTGACACAGAAAGAAACAGCGGACCAGTAACAACTACATATATTGAATCAAAAAACTCCCAAAAAAGAAAAGCCCAGGACTAGATGATTTCACTGGAAAATTCTACCAAACATTCAAAGAAGAATTAACAACAATACTGCTCAAACTCTTCCAAAAATTAAAGAGGAAGGAATACTTTCCAGCATCACCCAAATATCAATGCCAGATAAAGGTATCACAAGAAAAGGAAATTACAGGCTTTAAGAATATAGATTGGGAAAATTTTGATTTTTATCCACAATTTTAAAAAATATATGGAAAAACATTAAAAAAAAAAAAAAGAATATAGATGCAAAAACTCTCAACAGAATACCAGCAAATCAAATCCAACAGGATAGCAAAAAAATTGTACAGTATAATCAAGTGGAATTTATCCCAGTATGCAAATGTGGCTTAATGTAAGAAAATCAGTTAAGATGCTACATCACATTAGTAGAAGGAAGGAAAAAAACCCACATGATCATATTAATTGGTATAGAGAAGTCATTTGGCAATACTCAGCATCCGTTCCTGATAAAAATGCTCAGAAAACTAGGAATATAAGGAAACATCCTTAATGTGAAAAAGGGGACCTAAGAAAAACATCATACTCAATGGTCAAAGACTAAAAGCTTTCTGTTAAGATCAGGAACAAGACAAGGATGCCTCCTGTCACCAAACTCAACATTATACTGGAAATTCTAGTCAGAGAAATTAGACAAGAAAAAGAAATAAAAAGACATCTTATGAGGAAAGGAAGACGTAAAACTCTCCCTATTTGCAGAGGACATGATCTTACACATAGAAAATCCTGAAAAATCCACAACAAAGCAACTAGAACTAATAAATGAAATCAGCAAAGTGGTAAGGTACAAGATCAACATGCAAAAATCAGTGGTATTTTTATATACTAGTAATGAACAATCTGAAGAGGAAATCAAGAGGAAAATTCCATTTACAATAACAATTAAAAGAATCAAATATCTAGGAATAAATTTAAACAAAGATGTATAGGTCTTGTACATGGAAAATTATAAAACATTGCTGAAAGAAATTAAAATAATTTTAAATTATTTGGAATAAATGGAAGGTGAAATATGTGAGAATATCAAGTCTACTGAAAGTGATATACAGATTCAACACAATACCAATCAAAATTCCAACAGACTTCTTTACAGAAATGGAAAATCCAATCATCAAATTCATATGGAAGGGCAAGTGGCCCCAAAAAGCCAAAACAATCTTGAGAAAGAAAAACAGTGTTGGAGGACCCATACATCCTGATTTTAAAACTTATTATAAAGTGACAGTAATCAAAACAGTATGATAGTGGTGTCAGGATGAGCATATAGACCAATGGAACTGAATTGAGAGATCAGAATAAAAGTTCTCACACCTTTGGCCAATTTATCTTTGACAAGGGTACCATGTCCACTCAGTGGGGAAAGAATAGTCTCTTAATTAATTAATGCTTGAAAAACTGGATATACATATGCAAAAGAATGAAAGTGGGCACCTATGTCACACCCTATATAAAAATTAACTCAAAATGGATCAAAAACTTAAATATAAGAACTAAAATCCTAGAAGAAAACATTGGGAAATTTCTTCAAGACCTTGTGTTAACAATGGTTTTTTCAGACTTTAGCTCAAAAGCATGATCATCAAGAGAAAAAAATAGATAAATGTAACTTAATCAAAATGTAAAACTTTTGCATATCAAAGGAATTCATCAAGAAAGTAAAAAAAAAGTCAACCAGCAGAATGGGAGAATATATTTGGAAACCATATATTTGATAAGGGTTTAATATCCAAAACATACAAATAACACCCACAACTCATACTCCCACAATAGATACTTGTACACCAATGTCCTTAGAAGCATTATTCACAATGGTCAAAAGGTGAAAACAATGTAAGTGGCCATCAAAAGATAAACAAAATGTGAATATACATACACTGGAATATTATTTGGCTCTAAAAATGAATGAATATCTCATGTTTGCTACAACATGGATGAACCTTTAAGTCAGAATGAATGAAATAAGCCAAACACAGAAGGACAAATACTGTATAATCTCACTTTTATGAAATAGGCAGAATATACAAATTCATAAAGCCAGAAACTAGAATTCAGGTTACCAGGGTCTGGTTGGGGAAAGAGAATGGGGAGTTAATGTTTAGTTGGTATAGAGTTTCTGTTTGGGGTGACGGAAAATTTTGGCCATGGATGATGGTGATGGAGGCACAACTTGGAGAATGTAATTAACACCAATGAACTGTATATTTGAAAAACAGTAACAGAAATATTAGGTTATATATAAGTTACCACAAACATACCCCCATATAATTTTACACCTAAAGAGTGAACCCAAATGTAAACATTGGGCTAAAGTTAATAGCATAATTAAAATAATATTGTTTCATACTTACCTGGCTGGGGAGATACCTTGATCATGAAGGTGGTTTTCCTAGGTCAAGGCTTATCCACTGTACTCTCGATGTGCTGACCCCTGCGATTTTCCCAAATGTGGGAAATTCGACTGCATAATTTGTGGTAGTGAGGGACTGCTTTTGCACTCTTCCCTAAAAAAAAAAAGAAAGAAAAAAAGAGAAAAAATATTGTTTCAATTGTAACAAAAGTACTACACTAATGAAAAATGTTAATAATAGGGAAATCTGTGTGTGTGAAAGGGGGGTATGTGAGAACTCTGTATTTTCTGCATGATTCTTCTGTGAATCTACAACTGCTCTAATAAAACATTAAAGTAAATAAGATAAATTCATTATTGAAATAAAGATATAACCAAATTTGGTCAAAAAAGGAAAATCTCCAATATCTATATACAAATAATCTATAAGAGACACACAAAATAAACAAAATCAACTCACAGTGGATGAAAGGAAAATGTTGGACAAACATACCCCATAAAAAATGAAAACAAAGTGTATTAAAATCAAACAAAGCAGAATTCAAGGTTAAAATGTTTAATGGAACAAAATGTTTCATTTGTTTTAAAGACTGTTACAGTCTATGATGAAAGTGTAACTGTTATAATCTTAGTATGATGAATAATTTAACCTCAATGTATTTACAAAATAAAATGGTCAAACAGACAAAAGGAGAAATTTTTTGCCAATAAAAATGAGTAAGTTTACAGAGGACAGGGATAATATAATTAATGAGGTTTGCTTATTAGCTTTATCATGAGCTCTATACTATAAAAGAGAAGATTCACCACTTTTAAAGCACCTATGGAAAATTTACAATAAATTGACCATATGTAATAACCACAAATCAACCATTACAAATATCTTAGACATATGAGCCACTTTCATCAGTCATGGTGCAATCAAATATCATAAGCAACTGTAGCTCCACAAAGTTTTGGGAGAACCCATTTGCAGTATCTGTTTTAAGAAGACATATGTCAAGGATATTTGATAATGTCAGCCAAGTCATGGAAAATGTGGTGCCCACCCACTCACCAGTAATTCTCTTTGGCCAAGTGTTTATGGAGATGTTTATCAAGGGAATATTCATAAATTTCCAAATATTTTCCATTATTTCTTTCAATGAATTTTTTACAAGTTCATTCAAACAAAATAAGTTAGCTCACCTCAATTAGGGTATGTGCCCTACAGATCAGAGCTGCAACCATTACCTTCATTTTCTAGTTCATGTAGAATAATAATGGAAACTTGCTTGCCTTCAAAGGATAAATATATGTTGCTCAGAGGAGAAAATATATCCTCAATATATGCTGATTTGCAAAGCCAATACAAATAATGCATATGCTCTTGCACACTGAAGGTTTTATACTCCCAGACTTAACTTGAAGTTCTTAAACAATAGTTGTTTGTAAACATTGTGATACATTTTCCAAGCCGAAAAGAAGTAGGGAATTAAATTTACTTGTCCTTAATATGAGTGACTATCTTTGCAGATTCATTAGGTTCTTTCCTTTAATCTTTGAAAATATTCTGGTGATGAAAGTTTCCCCCATGTATGAAATACTGAGTAGATCATGTTTCCAGTACACCAGCTTGAATACATGGATTGCATACTTTTGCCTTAGTACTTACTATATGTGCATGAACCAATGCATCGCTTGCATGTTATTTGTTTATTGTGAAGTTATCAATAAATTAAAAATCTCTTCTCTAGTTGTAGGAATTAGTAAAGATTGGCCAAACTCATGTCATTTTGGGCTCCTTTATTCAGTTTATTTTTCACAAACACCAGAAGATCAGTTGAGTTTTTAACTTCAGGGAATTTACCCCAGAGATTCCAGTGGATATTATAGTCTTTATTGTACTCTATATTTGGGCCATACCTGTAATTCATTGATCAATTGTTGTATTTGACAGAGCCATCCCATCAGATTTGGTTCCCTTGCTTTATTCTAGAAGAATACTTGTACTTTGGCAGCTGGCTTGGTTAAGTGTCTCAGCAATTATTTCAGCAGCTTGAAACCTTGGCAATTAAATCCGACACTATAAATAAGGATTCTGCAACTTTTGCAATTTTAGGTACTGCCTCTCTGTGCTGGTGTTTCTCAGATACTTGGACATCTTCCTGCTTTGCTTTAAAAAATTCTATACTTCCCAAAGTAGTCTTCGTACATCTCAAAACTGATGTTTGAGATGGAATGCTTTGTTACCAGAACTTTGAGCATTCCCAAACATGCTACACATAATGGAAGTGCACAATCATTGCCAGCCAACTAAAATCCACGTTTAAAATAATTTTCACCATATTTGCTTGATATTTTGTTATATCTTGGCAGCTGGCTCTTTTCCAACAGTAACAGATGGTTTCAGGTGATTCATTAATTGGGTCTTCATACTATTTTGAAGGCACATGACTGATATCACAATCACCATAGTACCTGCATCAGCATTATGCTATAAAATACTTATTTAATAAAGCACTGATCCATGATAGACTCAAGATAAAAGGAAATCAGAGTGTATAGTCCCATGAAGTTCCATTGATACTTCACACATTAAAATGATATGTTAATGTGTCACTGAAAAGAACACTTTAATGACTCACAAATTCAGTACATGAGAAACCATAATATGGACCAAACAATCCATATTATACTTATATCCTAAGAGTTTAACTACTGAAGGCTTGAAACAGTAATAGATACTTTGAGGACCTCTCTGAAATTCCTGTGGCCAATGCAGGTTTGATTGCCTCCTGTACTAACGACTTTTGCCTCATCCCAAGTAAATAACTAACTTCAGATAAAGGTTATCTACCACATAAATTATTTTAAATTCTATGGTATGCATATCATACATTTGGAAACATTGTATTATGTTTAGAAGAGTATGTGCTAGAAACAAATTTTCTGCGACTAAATTTCATCTTGAATATTTACTAACTGCAGATAAAGCAAGTGAAATAACTTCTCGAATTTTCAGTTATTTTACTCTCAAAAGATATAATAATAGTACTTCTATCATAGGATTATAGTGAAGATTAAATGAAACTATCCATATATAGTGCTGGAAGATAATATCTTAATAAATCTTGGCTACTAGGATGAGATAAGAACTGAATCTGTCTAGATATTGTTTTTGTTAAGGATATTATTTTGGATTTGCATATCAGTCCGTCAACTCCATTAGGCAATTAGGCAGCAAGCAGGTCAGAGGAGAAAAAAAGACAAATTATTCTAGCTGTGTTAAAGCAGCTTCTAGCCAGAGGAGTTAAGAGCTAAAGCTGATCTTTTTTACTCTGAAGGTTTTGCACAGTATCATTTGTATAAACAGCTATATAATTTTTGACAGTCATGCAACCAAAAATATTGATAGCGCATATTTATTGAACAGAGGCTATATTCGCTGCTTTATAGCTATTACCTAAATTAATTTTGGTAACATTTCTATGACATTGAGTGTACACTATCACTTTTCCTAGTTTAAAGACAAGTAATGTGAGGTGTGGAGAACTTTTGTAACTTCTGTAGCCACAGAACTAGTGACAGAAACAGGATTTAAACCCAGTGCATTTTCACTTTGAGGAAATGAGTTTGTAGCTATTATATTTATAAACAAAGCTCAGAATTCAATTGTATAATATTTTCTAGGGTTTATTTAGTAGAATCACATTTCTAAACTATTGGGGTTTCCAAAGTATTAACCTTTTAATTTCATAATCACTAGCTACTAATTTTAGATTATTTGTTTTAAGGTTAATGAATGCATGGATTTCTCTTTGCTGGAAGTTTTATTAGTTTTAAGTATATTGTGACAGCTTGAGATTATTTTATGAATCCCAAAAAGACAAAGATTATGTTTATAAAGCAATCTATTCCTCTGGTTATGATGCCCTTTGATTGTATTAAATTCAGCTGTGATGTCTTTGATTAGATTACCTGTTAAGATTAGGCTTTTAGACTTGACTACATCAGAGGGTGTTGACTCAGATTGAGTCTCTGCCCCCTTGCTGGGTCTGATATAAATAGATACACAGACACACACATGAAAAAGGAAGCCACCATATTTGATCCAGGCATGTGAGAGAGTTTTTGCCCACATCTGAGCTGCAAAGAGAGAAACCCCAGAGAGGCTTAAAGAGCTGAGGCCCAGAGAGAGAGAGGTGTCCTGGTAGGAGACAAGCCCTGTGCCAGGTTTGCCTACAGCTGCAGAAAGGCAGAGACCTTAAAAGAGATTGGCGGCCATCTTGCTTTGCCACTTGCCTAGACAACAGGATCAACAGTAGCTGACTTTGGTGAGAAAGCACCTCTTATGTTACCTCGATTTAGACTTTTCATGGCTTTAGAACTGTAAACTTTTACCTTTATAAAAGCCAACCCATTTCTGGTACTCTGCATTGGCAGCCCTTTGGCAAACTAAAACAACAGGCTAGAGGAATAATGCTTGGAGAGTGAAATGAAGCATCACGAAAACTTGATTGCATTAGAGTATTTCTGTCCAACAGAAATATAATATGTGAGCCACATATATATTCTAAAACTTCCTAGCAGCCACATTAAAAAAGTAATAAGAAATAGGTGAAATTAATTTTAATACATCTTTAACTCAATATAATCAAAATATTATTTCAACCTGTATCAATGTAAAATTGTTATTTTGCATTTTGAAGGACAAAATCTTTGAAATCTGGTATTTTACACTTACATTACATCTAAATTCTGATTAACTGCATTTCAAGTTCTCAACAGGGACATGTGCCTATGGGCTGTCATACTGGACAGTGAAGTATTAGACAAATGCTTTGCAATGTGTGAAATAAAGACCTTTACCTCCACTGAAAAATAGTATTTATTGAATATATGTGTCTGTGTATTAACAAACATTTACAAATATATATTTATTTTTTCTTATGAGTGGATACACTACCTACATATAATTGTTCACACTGTATAACATAATAAAAGAACAGCTGGGTTTGTATTATGTCCTTATCATATCTATCTTGGTGACTATGAGAAAGTTACTTAACCTCTCTATACTTCAGTTTTCTTATCTGTAAAACTGGACTAATAATAGTATATACATCATAATGATATTGTGATGATTAAATGAATATGAGTAAAGTACTCAATAATGTTAGGTATTAATATTATCATTATTTTAACAGTTGCTTCATTTTATTCATTGTGGCAGTTTGAGATCGTTTATGAACCCCCAAAAAGACAAGGATTATATTTGTAAACTAGTCTGTTTCTCTGGACATGATACCCTTTGATTGTATTAGATTCAGCTGAGATGTCTTTGATTAAATTATGTTACCATTAGGGCTCTGATTCAATCACATCAGTAGGGTGTAACTCAGGTTAAGTCCAGGCCCCCTTGGTGGGCTGATACAAACGGGCACTCACTCAAGAAGATAGTGAAGAAGATACACAGGAAGAGAGAGAGCACTCCATAGACACGGCAGAGGAGAGAACTTTGATCCTGTGGCCCCGGGAAGAGAGACGAGCCATTCGCTTGATAGTTTGCAACTGAGCCTGGAAACAAACAAGCCCTATGCCATCCTATAGCTGAGATAGAGGAAGGCTGAACCTTCACAGAGATCTCCCACTATCTTGCTTTAACACATAGTAACTGACTTGAGTGAGAAAGTACCTCTTATGGCACCTTGAGTTGGACTCTTTAGGGCCTGGTAACTGTAAGCTTTTATTTCAAGTAAATACCCTTCATAAAAACCAACAGACTTCTGGTACTTTGCATCAGCACCCCTTTGGCTGACTAATACAGTCATAATATTTAATTTATCTTATATTTCCATGGCATTCCATTCTATGGATATAACAAAACTTATTCTACCAGGTTTCTATTAATGACATTTGAATTGCTTTTAATCTTTGGTTTTATAAAAATGCCCCAATGAATATCATGGTACATGCATCATTTTATACATGAACCTGTTTATGTAGAGGATAAATATCTAGAAGTGAAACTATTGGGTCAAATGCTATATGCTTTTTAAATTTTGATGCATGTTGCCAAATTGCTCTTCACAGAGACTGTACCAATTTTAACCCCACCACCACCATCACCAAAAATATATGAGAACATCTATTTTTCCTTTCACAAGTTTTAACAATTTAAGGTTTTTTAAAAAATGACATCTGAAATGCAACCTGAATTGAGAAACATTTCTGTGTTTAAGTGGAGAGAGCATATTGAACTGACTTTACTGAAAGCAAATCATCAAATACTTTAGAGTTTTCAAACGTAGGTATTAGGTCTGTTAAAGACTTGAGAGGTGAAATATAAGACAAGATGTTGAAACTTAATTTCCTCATTATTTTTTGTATCTGAATTGAGAATACTAATATTTCAGTGTCTCACAATAGGGGGGGTGGATGTGGCTCAAATGGTTGGGCGTCCGTCTCCCATATGGAGGGACCTGGGTTCGATCCCCGGGACCTCCCGGTAAAATAAAAAAAAATAATAATAATAATAATAATAATAATAAATTAATTCTTCAATGTCTCACAATAATTAACAGGTTAATTTCATTAATTTATCACTTTGAACCATTTAATTATTTCTATAGATCATTTCAGATCACTTTATACACATTTTAGAAAATACAAGTAGTGGACATGTAAAAATTTAATTTATACAACATTTATGGTTTATAAATAGCTCATGTTATTAAAATAATTTGCCTCAAATTTGGAATATTTTATTACTGATCCATGGATTTCTATAGGCTTTGATTATAAAGGACTAATGATGAGGTCCCTTGCCCTTATTTTAGTTAAGCCATTGCTCCTGGGTCAGGGCATAAGCTGTGCCAAAGGAGTGTGCTATCTAGAGTGTCCCTCTCATTAGCAAGAACAAGGAAAAATAGGATGTCCTAGAAATTATCTGGCAAGGCCATAGCATGAACTCATAGTTAAGCAAATAGAATAAACCTGCTAATATATACCTAGGAAGACATATTTTAAAAATATTATATTCTCTAGATAGATTGGGGATGTAGATTTTTTCCTTTTTTTCTTAATTTTTTTCCAGTTGTGACCACTGAAGCTTTGAACACCTGCTTCCTCTCCTACATTGTTACTCTCGATAAAGAAAAAAATTCCTGTTGAGAAAGAGTGAGAGGTTAAGTGTTCAGAAATATTGTACCGAGGCATGAAATTGTAAAAGGGAGAAAATCGACTATAAAATAGCTTCACTTAGGGAGCTATTATTCAGGGGAGTTTTCATCCTGGAATTCTTCCAAACATAAACAGGTTCATGTATAAAATTGCACCAATTAAAAAGGCAAAAATGCAGCACAGGGAATGAAAGCCTTCTTTGGGAATCTTCCTTCTTTTATAATTAATATTAATCTTACCATCTAATGAAATCTTCCTGAATAGGAAAAATAAATAAATAAAATATATATGAATATGGGATAGGTAAGAACTGGTGAAAAAAGGAAAGAAGGCCTAAAAGTTAAAAAAAAATTTTTTTTTTAAAGAGGAACTACTGGGGAAATAACAGCTGAAGGGAACGGTTAGGGAGACCAGATGACTCACTGAAAAAAAAAAAAGCATGCTAGCAATATATATGGGTCTAGAGTTTCTAATAATGCCATTACCTCCAAGGGATAGCCTGTGTGTTAATCTCCAGAGTGAAAACATTGAGCAATTTTACACTTTTTAAATAAAATTTCATCACAATTTACTTTGAAATAAATTGGGGAAATCTTAGTTAAGCCAGTAAATTGCAAAAGAGGTACATATGACAGAATATTTATAATGGCAATCCTCATTTAATAGAAGTTAAATATATTATACCAGCTATTTTTATATTTTACATTTTAATTTCAATTGTATCTGTATTAGTTCCTGTAAGGAGTAAAAAATGGGGAAAAATAAAATACTCTTGCCGTATTCCAAAATTTGGTAAACTCTTAATTATTTACTATTTTCTTTGTCACATTATATATACATTAGTTAGAATTTATTGGCCATTGTAATAAAGAGGAAAATCCTGATTCTTTAATTAGTCTTTCTCTTAGTTTCTATTATATCTTAATTCCACACTTACTATGATTTCCTACTGAGGAAAGTTGTAGCTAAGCTGCAAAAATTTTATATGAGAAAATGAACCTGACACAAAAAAAGTTTTGCATGTGTTTAGCTATGGAAAATGAAGCACTCAAATCAGGAAACAGGGAGAGAACAGGAAATGGGTTTTAAAGCTGCAATAAATTGAAAGTGTACTCATATATGAAACAATGAAATCCCTAAACTGTACCACTTAAGGGAATTTTCTGATAAGCAAAAATTTGATCTATGTATCAATAAAGCATTGTCATATAAAATACTAATTCTTATAACTGACATGGCTCAAGTGTTCTTTGTATTTAATAGCACACGTGTGATTTCATAGGTCTTTATCACAATTAGACACCTTCATGCTGTGCCTCAAGATCCCAAAGTAAAAAGGGAGTGACATTGGGTAACCTCTTCAATGTTAAAAAAAATAAAGTGAAAGCTGTTTATGTGCATTAAAATTCAGGACAAGTCAAGCATCACATTAGAGGGGAGAAAAGGATAGACGATTCTAAACACTGATAGCAAAGAATTTGTTCTCCTACTAGGTAAAATAATGTTAGGGTAGTTTTTTGTTTTTTTTGTTTTTTAATTGAAAATCATTGTAATCATTGGCTTGGGCAGAGAAACTTAAGCACTCTGGTAATTCTTTTAATAAACTAATGAAAAAGAAACATCAGTAATCACAGCATGAGAAAAGTGAACCAAAACATGCAGTTGGTTGTTGGTTGTTGCATCTCTGAATTCCCAGCTGCGAGTACTGATTTCAAAGGTAATGACAGAGCCCATGGAGAAGGTGCAATGCTGTTAACATTTGCTGTTCCCTTTTTTAGAGTTCTTCTGCTAGTATCACTTTTGTCTTTGTACCTTCCATACCACATTTCCTCATTTATAAAGGAAGGGTATTTAATTAGATGGTTTCTAGAATCTGCTCCAGCTCTCAGGCTCTTAAACTCTACAAAACAACCTTCTTGGGATAGTGATAGCATGGGATGGGACAGGGATAGAGGAAAATCCAACTTTGTTGACCATTTACTTACTTATATCAGCATAGTCAATTCCCCACACCACACTTACACAATGCATTTTTTTTTTTTTTTTTTGCAGTTAAAGGAGCTGCTGTTCAGAGAAGTAGAGTAGCTTTCCTCTCACAGCGGAGGAGAAATGGAGATCTAGAAGTTAAAACAGTGATCCATGCCCCACGGGTGTTAAACATGCTGCTTAACATTTTATTTGAATTTCCCCCAATTATCTGTGAAAATCTGATTTGAACAATCTTCATATTACCAGGAACTCTTTTTAAAATTCTACTTTTCTCTCTTTATTGCTGTTGAGATCCATCTGATGTTGTGAGACTGGTGTTTATTTAAACTATTTATTACATATATTCCTCAAAAATATAGTTATCTGTGAGAAAAGCTGAAAATAATACTTTAAAAAAGCTGTAGTTTCCTTAAAATGGTGAATAAATATGTTTACACCTGTTTTTGTTTTATATTCACTATTATATAAAAACATTCTGAGGCTCTTGCAAATTACAGTGAATTTTTGGAAACCTGTATGATCTGGGCCAAGCTAGCTTATGCCTATTGGAAGGAAAGCAGTTCTTCTCCTGACTGTGCATCCACATAGAGCTGGTGCTTCTGCCACTTGTACACACTCATGTGCAGCACTAGGGCCATGTCTTCTGACTTGGGGCTGAACCTTAGGGACAAGCAGCCTTTCTGCCACACTTCTGTAGAAGAATCAGTATGGATTAGAAAAGTAAAAACCAGTCAGACAGAAATTGATTATTGTATATCAGACACTGTGCTAGATGCCAGTGTGAACTAAACAGACTTGACCCTGTCCTCAAGGAGTTTAGAATATAGAACTGCACTAATAGGCTAATAGAGTTTCTATTAGCCTCATGAGCCTACTTAAATTGAAAAGTAAAAGGATTAGGGAAGCGGATGTGGCTCAAGTGACTGGGCTCCAGTCTACCATGCGGGAGGTCCGTGGTTCAGTTCCCGGTGCCTTCTAAAGAAGACAGTGAGCTGGCATGGCAAGCTGATACAACAAGATGATGCAACAAGATACACAAGAAAAAAAAACACAATGAGAGACACAACAAAGCAGGGAGCAGAGATTCCCAGTGCCTCCTAAAGAGGATGAGCAGGCACAGCGAGCTGACACAACAAAGATGATGCAACAAGAGACATGAGGAAAAACATAATGAGAGATACAACAAAGCAGGGAATGGAGGTGGCTTAAGCGATTAGGAGCCTCCCTCCCACATCAGAGGTCCCAGGTTTGGTTCCTGGTGCCTCTGAAACAAAGATGAACAGACACAGCAAGTGTAAACAATGAGGGGGTGGGGGAAGATAAATAAATAAATCTTTAAAAAAAAAAAAAAAGTAAAGGGATTAAAATTAGATGAAAAACAGGAGCAGATGTGGCTCAAGCAGTTGAGCGCCTGCTTCCCACATGGGAGGTCCCGGGGTGGGTTTCCGGTGCCTCCTAAAAACAAAAACAAACAACAAGCAGACAAATGAAAAAACCAATTCAGGGGAGCTGATGTGGCCCAGTGGTTGAGCGCTGGCTTCCCATACACGAGGTCCCAAGTTCAATCCCCAGCCCCAGTACCTCAAAAAGAAAAAAAAAAATTAGATGAAATTGCAAAATCAGTTCCTCATTCACACCAGCTACCTTTCAAGGGCTCAATAGCCACACGTTGCTAGTGGTTACCCTATTGGACAACCCAGATTTTAGAACATTTCCATCATCTCAGAAAGTTGGATTGAATAGAGCTGGTATAGAGTGAAATCAACATCTAGACGCAAGGGATGGAATCAAGATCCAACTGCCAGGCCAGTAACACTAAGTCAGTGTGGGAGAAGAGTCAGAGGAATGGCAGGGAACTTGGATAGATATGCATATAACAATTAAAGTTCTATTTGCACATGGGTCTATTTCTAGAATTTCTATTCACTTTCACTGTCTTGTCTCTTTATCATGTGCAGTACCACACTGTTTCAATTACAAAAATTTACAGTATGTTTTAAAATCTGTTAGAGCTAGTCCACTCTTATAGCTTTTCTTTTTAGTGTTTTCATGACTGTTGCTTTATTAGCTTGCCAAAGGGGTGTTGATGCAAAGTACCAGAAATCTCTTGGCTTTTATAAACGGTATTTATTTGGGGATCAAATCTTACAGTCTGTGAAGAGATCAAATCTTACAGGCTGTGAAGAGTCCAACTCAAGGCACCATAACAGGTGCTATCTCACCGAAGTCAGCTGCCACGTGTTGAAGCAAGATGGTGGACAATCTATGCCTGGGCTCTCCTTCCCCTCTGGGCTTCCTCTTCCTCTTGAGTTCCATGGGCCCAGCCTCTTGAGGCTTCGTGCTTAAGCGATCCTGTAGTCCCCTCTCTCTTAGCACAGAGTTAG
>JAQZBX010054359.1:0-18668 GCA_029593785.1 Cabassous unicinctus
CCTTGCTGTGAGGTCTTGCCGCATCAGCCCACGGCGCCACGCGAGCCGGCCTGCCCTCACAAGGAGGCGCCGGGAAGCGAACCCAGGGCCTCTCATATGGTAAACGGGTGCTCTATCCATTGCGCCACCTGCTTCCTGCCGTGAGGTTGCTGCATCAGCCCACCGCACCGCTCAGGCCGGCGTGCCCTCACAAGGAGGCCTCAGGACGCGAACCCGGGCCTCCCATATGGTAAATGGGGGCTCTATCCACTGAGCCACACCCACTTCCCAGTATTATTATTATTACTGGAATAATTAAAGTAATGTAAAAATGATTGAAGTAATGAATGCATAAATATGTGATCATATTACCATTTATTGTGCACTTGGGATGGAGTTATGTTTTATTAATATGTATCAATAAAATTGATTTGTAAATAAATAATAAAAGAAATTTTTTTAACTTATGGGAAAAATTAAAGGAGTGCTCAGAGGAGAATTTGTAGATGTAAGCACCTAATTTAATAATGAAGAAAACCTTAAATCAATTACAAAAAACCTAACCCTACATCTTAAGGAACTGTAAAAGGAAGAGCAAAGTAAACCAAAAGTTATGAGAAAGAAGAAAATAATGAGGATGAGTGGACATATATAGAATAGGGAAGAGAGAAAACAATACAGAAATATCAGCAAAACCAAAAATTGGTCCTTTGACAAAAGATAAATAAAATTGCTAAACCTTTAGCACAACTGACAAGGAAAAAAGAGAGAAAACATAAATAACTAAAGTCAGAAATGAAATTGTGTACATTACTACTGACTATAGAAATTAAAAAATTGTAAGATGATGCTATGAATAATTGAACACCAACAAATTGCATAAATTAGATGAAATGCAAAGAATCCTAGAAACACACAAACTACAAAAACTGACTCAAGAAGATATAGCAATGTGGTACATACATACAATGGAATATTATTCAGCTGTAAGAAGGAATAAAGTGCTAACACATGGAATAACATGGATGAATCTTGAAGACCTTATGTTGAGTGAAGCAAGCCAGGCATTGAAGGATGAACAGTATATGACCTCAAAGATTTGAATTAAGGAAAGTGAGCAGTCTCTGAGAACCATTGTCTGAAATATAGGTTAACAAGGGAGAAAAAGAGAAGAGAATGTTGTGAGCCATCATGCATATGGACATAATCTATGGTAAAGTGATAGAGTATAGTTGCATATTGAAGGATAGGACAGGTGGGTAGAGATATTACCGGGTTTGGTGGTGCAGGGTTGACAGGTGGGTAGATTAGGAAGGGTGGGTTAGAATACCCAGAATACTGGGGGTGGGGGAGAGTTGGGAGGGGGACTAGGTGAACATGGGATTTGTGGGTATCATGTTGAAAGTGCAGGAGTGGGAATGTTCTTATGGCAGTATGACAAGGTAGTGTCACTGGTTTAGGGTGTAGGTTGGGGGGCATTCAGGAAGGGGTACATCTGGAATAGGCTTCTGGGGAATGTGTGAGTGTTCATCCTGTCATAAGGTGTTGTGTTGGGGAGTGGAGACCCATATGGTGAGTGGGAAGAAGATGGATCCCCATCTTTGGGAAGACTGATTCACCCAGAAACAGTCAGGTGGGTGTCTCTTAGGCACAAAGGTGGATCCTAATAGGAGAGGATAATCAGCATGTCAAGACCTCTTGTTACATGTAACTATGAATTTTGTCACCCAGTCAAGACAGGGGAGTGTCATGAGCCCCAGGGGGATGGGGAGGAAGGAACAGAAAAGATCAAACAGGGGGTATTTAGTGGTCATGGAAAATGTTTTTCATTACCTTACAAAAATGGACACAGGACATGAAAAATATCATCAAAAATTATTAAACTAATAAACTAATTTATTACACTAGTTTATATCTAAATTGTAAACTATACTGTAAACCATTGACAATGTTTAGTAGCTATGCTTTACTATCTGTATAACAGTCATAACAATGCTACCATCCACATAAAAAAGGTTTTAATATGGGGTGAGGAAAGGGGAAGGAGGTTGGGTATATGGGATTTTCTAGTATTCTGTGTGTGACTTTGCTGTGACCTAAAACTTCTTTGAAAATCAAATGAAAATTTGGGAGACACTGGGGAGTGAGAGGGGACAGGTGCCACAGTAAAGACTGGACATCTGATAATGCAGTGATAAAGGAAAAATGTTTAAAAAAATTTTTTAAACAATTTTTCTGTTTTTTCCCCATTTTTTGAATATCCCAATCCTTTAATTTTATTTTATTTCTAGTGCTTTTTGTAAGTTTCCATGTATTTTATCTCATATTTAAACTTATCTTTATTATTTCATTTTCCCATTAATTGTAATTGGCTATTATATGGGCTTCATATTCAAGGAAGGTTTGCATCACAGAATGGTTACAGAGGGGGCAGGAGAGGAGCATTGGTGGCGGGTGTCTGGGATGGGGATTTCATGGGAGAAAGTTCACCTGAATATACATGAAAGATATATACAGTTGTTCAAATGATCAAGGGGTGGGGCATGGTCACAGTGGGTATACAATCACTCAATAAATGAGGGAATACTGAATTCCCAACCAGGAGAGCTCTGCCACATTCTCCAAGGGAGCAGCAACAGTCCCCCGAGTGCAGGGGCAGTGTCTGGCAAAGGAGGATGGTCCACTGATGGGTTCTTGTTATTGATGACTAGCCTAACAAGTCTTTGCTCTTGTAATTGAAACTTAGCCTACTGTTATGGGATGCCTAAGGGTTGCCACCTGAAAGCCTCCTTGTTGTTCAAATGTGGCCTCTTTTTAAGCCAAACTCACCATATGAATGCACTACCTTCCCCCCAGCATTGGACAGAACTCCCAGGGATGAACCTCCCTGGCAATGAGGGATTAATACCAAGTGACAACTAGCAATATGACTGGAAAAAGACCTTTAATGAAAGGGGGAAAAGGTAAAGACAAATGAGTTCATGTGGCTAAGAGACTTCAAAGAGAGTCGGGAGGTCATCCCAGAGGTAACACTTACGCACACCTCAGTAGGATCTCATAGAACACCAAAGTGGATATCATCCCATAGAGAGGGGCTCCTGAGGGCTCTGCAGACACCCAGGTCCTATATAAGGGGGGATAGCTCCAGAGATTAATGCCTTATCAGTGGGCTCTACTTTGGAATCTGTGCTCCTGAGAGTGACAGAGTTGGACTCAAATAAGTCCTCCCTGCACATGGTCCATCAGTCCCCTCTATTCAAACCTATATGTGATGCTGGAGTTTGTAGGTGTACTTCCAGAGACTGGAGCCTCAGGCCTGCCCATGTGCCAGCTGTGCCTGGAATCTCAGTGGAACTGCAACTCCTACTCTACAGCTCAATGGACTCACCCAAGTCACCTGGTGAGGAGACAATGATGGACAATGGCCATCCCAGGGAATGGAGAGAGCCTGCAGCTGCAGGCAGGATAATCCCATCCACTGTATCCATGGGATATAAGCCCCCTCTCACTTGGAGGTGGAGTGGACATCACCATCCCAAACTCCTCAGGATTGGGGGAAGAGCTATGGACTAGAGTGGAGTTAATGGTATTCTGTTATAGACATAATGTGATTCAAGCAATGGAAGAAATTACAACAGTGAGGTGGAGCCAGTGGCCACTGGATGCTTTTGGGGCAGGGAAAGGAAATACAGTTGTAATACAGGTGCTTTTTCAGGACTTGGAAATTATCCTGAGTAACATTACAATGACAGATATAGGGCATTTTACATCAGCATATAACATGCAGAACTGTGTGGAAGAGAGTGGGGTCTACAATGTGAACTATGGTCCATGCTTTGTGGCAAAGCCCCAGGATGTGTATATCCATTGCGGGTGATGTGCTACACTAATGAAAGATATTTATGTGGGATGTTATGGGAGGTGTTAGAGGTGGGGAACATGGAAATCCCTGTAATTTTTGTGTAACATTTATGTATTCTAAGCATCTTTTAAAATATTAAAAAAAAAAGAAGACATAGCATATCTTAGAACAATAAGAAGCTAAAAGAGTGAATCAGAAATTTAAAAATCTCCAAAGAATTGTTCAGAACAAAGTTGTTACACTGTTGAAATCTATGAAATATTTAAAGAATTAGCACCAGTCATTCTCAAACTCTTACAAAAATAGAAGAGAAGGGAACACATCCTAACTAATTCTGCAGGTCCAGCCTTGTCCTCACATGAAAGCCAAAGGCATCAAACCTACAGACAATTATTGCTCATGAGTACAGATACCAAAATCCTCAACAAAATACTAGCAAACCAAATCTATGTTAATAGGAAAACACAACATAACCAAGTGGGATTTAACTTAAGAATGAAAGGAATGTTTCAACATATAGAAATCAACCAATGTAATACTACTCATTAGATTGACCAAAAATGAGATCATCTAATTTGATGCAGAAAAAGCATTTGATAAAACCCATCATAATAAAAACAATCAACACACTAGGAATGGAAAGGAACCTCCTCAACCTGATAAAGAAGATTTATGAAAAATCCACAGCCAGCATCATAAACAATGGAGAGAGCCTGAATCTTTCCTCCTAAGATCAGGAACAAGGCAATGATTCTTGCTTTCACTTTCTGCTATTAAACATTGTACAGGATATTCTTTTCAGAGAAATTTGGCCATAAAAAGATATAAAAGGCATACAAATTGGAAAACAAAAAGTAAAATTATCTCTCTTCAGGAATAATATGGGGGCATTTTTGGGACATTGGAATTGTCCTGAATGATGTTGCAATGACAGATTATAGGCAGGGCATTATATATCTTGTCATAACTTACAAAGTTGTGAGGGAGAAAGTTTAAACTATAATGTAAACTATATCCACACTTAATAGCAATGCTCCAGTATGTGTTCATCAATTTTAACAAATGTACTACACTAATGAAGGATGTTTTTAATGTGGGAAAGTGTGAGAGGGGTAGGGAGTGGGGCTTATGGGAATCATCTACATTTTTTATTTAACATTTATGTAATCTAAGTACCTTTTAAAAATAAAAAATATAAAAATTATCTCTATTTTGATGTGACTGATCTTATACATAGAAAAACTTATAGTAGCCACACAAACACATGTCTACACTCATGCACACTCTTAGAGCTAATAAATAAAAGCAGTAAAGTTGCAGGGGAAAAGATTAACATACATAAATCAGTTGTATTTAGGCAAAAAAATTATGAGGTATCAAAAATAAAATTAAGAAAAAATTAATTTTCAGAGACATCAAAAATAATGATAATGCTGTGAATAATTTTAACCAAGGTATGTAAGATTTGTATACTAATATCTTTAAGATATTGCTGAAAGAAATTAAAAGAGGACCTAAATAAATGGAAAGACATCCCAGTTAATGGAATGGGAGATTTAATATAGTTAAGGTGGCAATTCTCCCTCAAATGATTTAGAGATACAATGCAATACCTATCAAAATCCCATAGCCAATTTTTAAAAAGAAATGTAAAATCTGACCCTTAAAATCATGGAATTATATGAATAGATGAAATTATATTGAAAAAGAAGAACAAAACTAGATGATATTCAATTCTATATTTCAACATATAGTGGAGATCTACAGTTTAATAAGTAGTGTGATTCTGGCATAAAGGTAAATATCTAAAACAATGGAATAAAACTGATACTTCAGAAATAAACCCACATATCTATGGTCAATTAATTTTCAACATATATGGCACCAAGGTCTTACCCTTAGGAAAAACAGTGTCTTTACATTGATGTTGGAAAAACTGGATATGCACATGCAAGACATGAATTTTGATCCTTATGTTACAATATTTACAAAAAACTTAGTCATTTAAAGGGATAAATGTAAGAGCAAAACTGACATGCTTACAAGTAAACATAGTGGTAATTCTTCATTATTTTGGATGTGGCAATTGATGCTTAGATAAGACGCTAAAATCACTAGAACCAAAAGAAAAAACAGATAAATTGTATTTCACAAAAATTAAAAACATTTTCATCAAAGGACCCTCTCAAGAAAGTGAAAAGATAACCTACAGAAAGGGAGAAAATACTTGCCAAACATGTATTGGAGAAGAGCTTAATATCCAGAATACATACTTTAAAAAATCCCTTACTACTTAATAAAAAGACAAATAATCTAACTAAAAAGATGGGCAAAGTATTTGAATAGACATTTCTTCCAGGAATATATGCAATTGGCTAACAAGCACATGAAATGATGCTCAACATTTTTATTCATAAGGGATATGCAAATCAACACCACAATGTGACATCACTTTACACCTACTGGGGAATGGTTATAGATTTTTTGAAAATCTAAATTAACTGTTGATGAGGATGTGGAGAAACTGGAATCTTTGTACATTGCTGGTGGATATGTACAATGGTGCAACCACTGTAGAAAATATTTGGGCAGTTCCTTAATAAATTATACACAGGAATAGCAGATGATCCAGCAATCTCTTCATAGCAGCATTATTTATAATAACAAACAGGTGGAAACAACCCAAATACCACCTAATGAATTGATAACCAAAATATGTTATATCCATACATTGGAATTTTGTTCAGTCATAAAAAGGAGTGAAGTAATGATACAAGGTATACCATGGAAAAATCTTGAAAACTTCCCAAGTGAAAGAAACCAGATACAAAAGGTCATATTTTTAAAAGATTCCATTTATATACAATATCCAGAATAGCTGAATCCATAGAGACAGAAAGATTAATTGCTGACAGGAATTGAAGTGAGTGGGAAATGTGGAATAACTCCTTTTCTGTGTATAAGTTTCCTTTGGAGTTGTTAAAATGTTCTGAAATTAGATAAAGATGATGCACAACATTGTGAATGAACTACATACCACTGACTGCACTTTTAAAATGGTTACTTTTGGGAAGCGGGTGTGGCTCAATCGATAGAGCTCCCGTTTACCATATGGGAGGCCCCGGGTTCGCTTCCCAGGGCCTCCTTGTGAGGGCAGGCCGGCCTGCGTGGCGCGGTGGGCTGATGCAGAAAGACCTCACAGCAAGGGGGAGATAAGCAGACACAGAAAAAACGCACAGCAAATGGACACAGCAAACACAAGCAGCAAGGGGGGGGAGGCGGTAAATAAATAAATAAATAAATCTTAAAATAAAATAAAATAAAATAAAATGGTTACTTTTATATTATGTGAATTTCACCTCAGTAAAAAAAGTACAGATAATGTCAAGTACAGAAAGCACATGAGATTTTATTCAAAGAAATCCAATTTTCTCTAGATTATAAATATATATATTTTAATGTAAAAATGAATATAAACAAGCTTTAAATTTTAATAAACTTTTATTTTCTCATATTTCTTTTTCATGCATAAATGATATCATATTCAGAGTAAAATAAAATAAGAATGGCAAATTAAAAGGAAACCCTTGAATTCCTCTCAAATATTTGTACTATTCAACTGTGAAGGAAATAACAATAAAATTATGTCCTGAACTGTTATGTACTATAATTTTTTATATAATTTCCCCTTATCAAAACAAGTATAAAACTGGCTTCCAATATTCTTTCAGATAATTAATAACATTTTTATCCTGCTCTAGAGAGTACTATGTGACTTCTACATTATGACTCTCACTCTCCATTCTTCATCCTATAACCTGTTGTATTTTTGTCACATCTTTAGGCCTGTAGAAATGTTTATAATTATTCATCTTCCATTTATTTTTATTCCCAGATTTATTTCAGAGAATTCCAGCCTTTTATCTACAGAGAACTAGTGTGTTAAGATACCTAATGAATGTCCAGGACCTGGAGTATTTCCTAATATATACAATGCAATAAAAAGAACTTACGAATGAATGAAGAAATGAATGAATCTTCATAATTTCTCTTCACATATCCAACATCACCTGAGGGTTATAATTTTTAAATTATCTGGTAAATCCAATGAAGATGAAGAGAATGAATGCTTCATTCCCACAGAATGAAGCACTAACTAGTTTTATTATCTGTGTAATCAGGGTCTGACCTCTGGAATATAGTCCTTATGTGGTTTATTGACTGTTTTAAAAGGAATGGGAAAATAGAGGCTATATTCACCATGGGAATAAGAAACTGGACATGAAGGAATTTGGGAAGAGAAGAAAGTGTTACTTTCTTTTGGAACCTGTCTCACAACCTAGTTGACCTCACCATGTCTTCCAGTTTGGGGGTTCTGGTGAGTTGTCCAAATAACAGATGTGAGCAGGACACATTAACTTGCACTTCTATAAATCCTGACTATATTCAGACGTTTTTTATACCAAAGAAATATCTTACATTTTATTGTATCTACTTTTGCCTCACCATTCTCATTTCCTATTTTTGACTATTTGTGTCCTTTATTCATTTTTGTTTTGAACCTATTTAATTACTTTTAATTGCATTGTCCAAGATTCTAGGTCTTTGCTGTTCAATACTATATGTAATAGACATATGTGACTATTAAGTTTAAATTAATTTTAAAAATTAAATAAGACTAAAAATTCAGTTCTTTAGTAGCACTAACCAAATTGCTGGTGCCCAATAGTTATATATGGCTAGTGTCTTCTGTAATGGATTGTGCAGATATGGAACACTATCTTCATTGCAGAAAGAAAATTAGGCACATTGATCTGAATCATAGATGTTTCTTCTGTTTTTTCCATTTATAAATGATTTATTTTCCCTCCCTATTAATTCCCTATATCTATACCCCAACGTTTATAATTTTATTTCTTTTAACCTTTAAAGTAGGTGCTTATGTCATTTAATTATTTATTTTAATTTATATAAGTATTTTACACAAGACCAATAATTACCTCAGGAATATTGGTTTCAATTTGTGACTCTGGTAATTTTATGTAATATATTCACTACTATTGTTATTTTTCATAGTGTACATTTTTATTTGTGCAAAGGTTATTTAGAAGAGTTTTCCCCCTTAATTCTCAGCTCATAGATTATATTTTCCATGTTTGTCATTATTTTCTGGTTTACTTTCCTTTGAATAGGGAATACTGCTTATTCCTTTCAAATTTTTGAGGTTTTCCTCCATCCTACTGTATGATGGGTCCACGAGCTCTTTAAAGGTAGACTTTTTTCAGGACATATTATGTTAATATATACTTTGTTGAATAATTGTGGAAATTATTCTAATTTTTTGAAAAAATGGTCAGGATTTTTATTGTCCAAATAAGAAGAGATACAAGCTTAAGAGATAAGTTCCATAGGCCTGAGTTGGCAGCCCTCATACAAAGCCCCATGTCAGCAAACCAAAGCTTAACTAAGTTCCTTTCTCTGTAAGTGCTCCTATCTCAGAAGCTGAATCCTGAGAATAACCAATTACTCACAGGTCCTTCTTTAGTTCCTCTAAGTCAAGGCTAAGCCAAATAAGGAAAACTATCCTGTGTCAATCAATGATTATTTTCTTTAAGACTACCTTGTTCTGCCTATAGAAGCCTTCTTGCTCTTGTTCTTCTGATCTCCCTTCCATTTTTTGGATTGTATGCTGTCCAATTAATGAATTGCTTTAAAAAGCTGTGTGGAACAAAAATTTAATTTCCTTTGGATTATTGTTTTTTTTTGGGGTGTGTGTGGCAGTTTTGACTATGAAGACAGGATCCAAAGGTGACTGTTGATGACTCTGGAGATAAGAAACACAGACAAAATTGCCTGCTGAATGCTTTGTTTTCTTTTCTTCCCACCATCTCCAAGGTTCATGGATGAGTCCCTCTCATATCTGAGTTCCACCAATTTTGTGTTTGAGCTCTCTGATCTTGCTAGCTCTCAGTCCAGAGGTTAATGGATTAATATTATAGATGAGAGAGTTCAAAATTTGAGCCTAAGTCCAAAGCCTTTTAGTACAGACCAGGTTCATTTCTGCTACTATTGGTTTCTTTGTCCTGTGTATAAGGTAAAAGTGAAATCATACAGATGGGATGCACATCTTTATCTAAAAACTTTGATTCTCTACACTCTGGCACTTTGGCATATTACATGTTCAACATTTATGAGGCTTGAAGCTATACCTACTAACAAAATGGCAAAATCTCACCAAAGGCAACATGGAATTTCAGTGTCCATTCTGGGGAACATTCAATTAGATAAAAATTATTCATCATTTCAGGAAAGGACCCCCAAACTAAAGAGCTGAATGGAGTGCCTATTTTAATTGGTACTAGGAGTTTACTAAGATATCACAAGACTCAAAAATATTTTCATTAAAAGATTCTTTGCAAAAGAAAAATGAGAAATCGTAAGCTCATGGGATTTCTATGTTTTCTTTATTTCTGCTTTTATGTCTGACAAATGATTAAATTATTTTTAATTGAAGATATAAGCTCTCTATTTGTGTCTGCCTGTATGTTTGATGTATGATATTTTCCTACCTCTGAATGGTATTACCAAATTAACTTATGAAATTACTTTAAAGAACTCTATTCAAGCTGGCATAAAGATAAATAAGCTCTTATTTATAAATTAATACTGCCATAGTTCCAGAAGTTAAGAAAAAACAAATTTCTACTACTTCCAGTGAAGACAGAGTATTCATAGAAGTAAATCCAAATTTCTGAAGAAAATTTAAGTTCACATAATTCACATAAACCCTGATTTAATATTATTAACTAAATAAAAATAGCTATGTCTTTGGAATTATCAATACTAAGTGCAATATAAGCACACAATTTTATCCTACTTGGGTTTGTTCCTCCTATATTTATACAGTTTTCTTATCAAATAATAAAGCATTATATCTACTAGATCCTTAAGATAATAAAAATGTAATTTTTGTGTTTTGAAGGATGTTGGATTACAAGATCTTTTTGATACAGAAAGTTGTAGAAGGTTCTCAGAAAAAGGATTTTATATGTCAAGGTCAAGGTTGGTTAAGATTTGATAGTTTATAAGATTTTTTAAGAATTTTCTTATCAGACAGTATCTTCATGCAAACCACTAAGTCATACTGATGTGTTTTGTTTTTTTTTTCTGTTAAAATGACAAAGTATTCTTAGAGTCTGCTCTTAATAAGAATTAATAAAAGGTTTTTCTAAAACATCTGAGTAGCCTGCTTAGAAGGCAAAGATTCTGTATCTTATCAGAAAAATCTCCCTGCTTTATATTGATCTTATTTTTTGTTTTATAGAACAAGTCTTCTCACTTTTGAAGTAATTGTTTCTTTTACCATCAAGCTACCTCCTCTCTTTACTTCTAAAATATTTTGTTCTCACTTTCATTAAGCAGGGAACTAAATATTGTTTCACAGTTTCCCATGATCTTATTCAGCAAACTGCTAAAATCTGACAACTTTTGACATTTTCCTTTGAAAAACTGAACCATAAATGATAGCTTCTTGACCTCAAACTATTGGGATTTTCCAGAGGACCTTTAGAAAATCACAAAGGATTTTTTCTTTCACCTTGTAAAAAGAGAGGCACTAAAACTAGTTTTATTTGATGTTATCAGTTGCATAGGAACTGTTATCAAATTAAAAAGGATTTTATAACTTTCTGTTGGTTAAGTTTATAGCATAAAATGCTAATATAAACATTTCCTAAATTGTATAAATTTCTTAGAGACCTGTTAATATCCTCACTGTCCATGAGTTGTCCAAATACTAATATGTCTGATGTTGGACAACAATAGTATCATTGATCATAAGTTCAGTTGTTCTTAAAATATTATTTCAAGAACCCTCATCTGATTGTTCACTTTTGTAAAACAGCAATAAATTTACAAATGAAATTTTAAGTTTTCTGTCATCTCAAGATAGTTTTTATTCTGATGCTTCCCTGAAAACACTTGCAAACAGCCACAGGCCAGTGTGCTTCATCGTCAACAAAAAAGACTGATTCAGAGACCTATGAAAAGAACTATGCCAGCTTCAGAGGACCAGCTTCTAATGACATTCCTTAAATAACTTTGAGACCATACCACTGTACTGAGTCACTATCTCTACAATTCCAGTAAAGATGCTGATAGGTTCATGAGATTGATAACAGAAGATCTAAAGAAACCCAGCTTAATTACCTAGGGCTAAAGGAAGTGATAAAGAGTGATTATAGTTTAGTTTGGATTATCGCTATTTTATTGTTCTATTTTCTAGATACAAGGGATCCCTTACTAAATTAAGCTAGCTATAATTTATAAAACATTCATCTTTATCTCCTTGCCTTACCCATCCAGAATTTGAAAACTCTTACTGAATATTCTTATATTTATGGTAATTTAATTATTTGCATAGGTTAAATCAGGATTTGTTCTTCTTGTTAGAAAATAATTGGAGTCAATGGTTATATAACTAAGCCTTAGAAATGTTAATTCAAGAGCACAGAGGAAATTCCAAATCTATTGCGTATTAGAGCCTGCACCTTGGTACAGTTGCCTGTGCTTACCCAGCCTATGTTGTTAAAGCTACAGAAGCCACCAAATTAGTTAAAGCCTCAGCAAACTTAACCTTTTCTCCAGAAAACTGACTTCTTATGAGATCCTTTGATTCAATATTTAACTTTCACCTAAAGTGTTGCAATATTCTTAACTCTGCTACTCTACTACCTTTATCCAATGACGGAATACCCCATGACTATAAACAGGTAACTTCAAAATTAATGACTCCATACATTCTCTTTTATTATTTTTTTTTATTTTTAACTCTTTGTTTTGAAATAATTCTAAAATTACAATGTAGTTTTCAAACTTATTATTTGGAACCCCATACAGAGAACTGAACATATTCCCCCCACGAGATGTCATTCTATTTGTTAATGCTTCTTAGGGAGAAATTTCAATGGTATATTCCAAGCAGGCTATGTGATTACCACATACTGATTGAATAAGGTAGCCTTCTACAATTTTCTTCTGTCAAAAAGGAAGACCTTTATGCTCTCATTTAAGCCTGCTTTCTATCTGAAAGAAATTCTGTTAATGTGTATAGTGATTTCCACATGCTATGTAAACAAAAAGCATTTTTCACTTCTAGCATGCCAGTTGAAAATTGTGGACAAGTAAATTATCTTCTTTCTGCCATTTTACTCCCATCTATGGTTGCTATCAAGACAGAGGCTCATACAAAAAGAACTGAGCCTGAGTATTTTTAAAAAGTACTCTTGCATATTTTCATGTGAAAATAGCCACTACTAAAACAGCTGTAATTATAAACTTAAACTGTCAAAATTATTTGAAGAACCTGGCTTTTCCTGGCCCAAAATTTCATGTTTGGCCCTCATGCTTATTCATAGAATACCTTTTGGAAATCACATATGAAATTGTTACTAGCAGACCAATCTCTGGGAATAAAATTAAGAACTGATCACTTATTATCACACCATAACATGAAGCAATTTGCAAATCCTTAATGCATTATGCCAAAGATTATCTTCAACAAGTAAAGGACACCTTTCCTGTCCCACATGACAGACACCCCATTAATCATAATCTGACATGAGGATAATGGGTATACTGGAAATGACATGGGCAAAAGACAGCCTTAGATCCTCACTAAAAGGAACACTGAATAAGGCCCATTGACAGTGTGCCAAATTTCTAAGATTATCTGTCCTGTCTATAGTGTCTAGATGCCTCTAGAGCCTTCAAGAGCCCTGATGTTTGAGGTACTTACTGTTTATTGTGGCAGTCAATGAGATCCTGCTGAGATGTGCTTAAGCATAACCTCTGGAATAACCTCTCAAATCATTTTGAAGTCTCAGCCATAAAAGCTCATTTGTATTTAATATTTCCCACATGTGGCCAAAGACTTTCTCCAGATTCATTGCTAGTTAGTGCTTGGTAATAATCCCTTAGTGTCAGGGAAGCTCATCCACAGGAATCATGTCCCATGCTGGGGGGAACGTAGTACATTTATATGCTGAGTTTAGCTTGGAAAGAGGCCACATTTGAGCAACAGGGAGGCTTTCAGGAGATAACTCTTAGGCAATATAGAATACTAGGCTAAGTTTCAATTTCACTAGAAAAGGTTCATTAGTACAACTGTCAATTTCAAGGGCCTGGCATAATGGTCTGTCCTCCTTTGCTAGGCACTGCCCAAGTACTCAGGGGATTCTTCCTGCTCTATTAGAGAATGTAGCTGGAATGCCCAGTATGAGAATTCAATATTCTTTTGGTTATTGTGTGGCACTCTACCCACTGAGACAATGCCCCATGACCACTTGAACATATTCATATGCCATAGATGCATGCCCCAGGTGCATCCCTTCCTACACATCCCCCATCACTAACACCCCACACCAGTGATCCTACCCTCCCATAGTTGTGACCACTCTGTGATCTAAAACTTCCCCAAGAATGAAGCCAAAAAATAAACAAAAATAATAAGAAAATAAAATAATAATTAAAAATAACAAAACATAAAATAATAAAATTAATTTTTTTCATTGTGCCTTTCATCACTGTAAGATCTGTTATCTTTTATGTACAGTGACAATTTCTTCCATATGCTCCCCAAGTGTCTTTATTTTTTCACTCTATCTTCAAAGAAGATTTAGGTAATAGAAAGGTCACATAGAAAATATAGGGGAGGGGGATCAAGATGGCATCAGTTTAGGAGGGCACTCGCTGACTAGCTCTTTGAGGATGGCTGATTGGGGATGGGGTCCTGCCCAGGGGTTTGTGCTATGGGCGCATGGAGCAAGAAACTTGGGACATCTATCTGGAGGCAGCTGGATGGCATTGATTGCTTGGTAGAGATTCATGAGTTTTAACCCTGCCCGTGGAGGTTAACACAGAAGGCTGAGCCCCACCCTTGGGGAAAGAGCCTGGTTTGAGCTGCGACTCCTGAGTCAGCCCAGGGAGAAGGAGCGCTCTCCGAGAGTGGAAGGATTCTGGTGGAGGGTCGAGAGGGTTTTCCTTTCTGTGGATTTTGCTGCCTGGAACCCCTTGCAGTCTTGGGGAGCAAAATAACTGGCTTGAAGCAGGACCAGGCTGAGGGGAGTGGTGAATCTGCTGAAGAAGTTGACTAACCTAGCTGCCCAGGGATACACCCCATCCCCCACCGGCAATCCAGTGAGAGGGAGCTTTCTCCGAGAGTGGGAGGGTTCTGACAGAAGGTAGAGAGGGGTTTCCTTTCTGTTAATTTGGCTGCCTGGAATCCCTCATAGCTTTGGGGAGCAGATAAGCTGGCTTGAAGCAGTGCCAGGCTGAGGGAAGAGGAGAATCTACTGAGGAAGCCTGATCTACCCAACAGACCAGTGATACTCAGGCTTGGCTCCAGAGGGGGCAGAGTCAGCCATTTTTAGAATTCTACACTGACTAGCATCAGAGCTTCAGCTCTCCTGGGGAGGCCAGGAAGTGGGAAGTCCTTGATTAGTGTCCACGAGCCTAGTAACGGTCCCCTCAGTGAAGGGGGCAGTCTAGAAGAGGACATATTTTGGGTCCCCTATGTTGCCAAAAAAAGAAGGAAGTCACTTTTAAAAATAAAAAATGAATTTTTCTTTTTAATTTAATTTAATAACTAAAATCTGCTTCAAAACCTGCAGATAGAACCTTGCAGGACAATTGATTGATAAATACAAGCAGCCTGAGAGGTTCCACAAGGGCCCAAGAAGGAACACTGTTCTTCCTTACATTTCTTTGACTGCTTGCTTATGTGGTTGTTTGGTTTTTCTCTGTTTATTTGTTGTCTCTTGCTTTTCTTTCCTCTTTCCTCCCCCTATTCTTTTTTTCTTTCATTTTTTAAAAATTAGGTGCTGCTAGCTTGTCTCTTCTTTGCTGTGCTTCTTCTTCAGTGATTTCCCATTCTATGTCTATATTGATTTTGTATACCAAGCTATCTCTTTACTTCCTTCATCTTTCTGCCTTCTGTTTTCTGTTGTGGTTCTTACATACCATGTTTTTTCATTACCCCACAACTTAAGGGTGTCAATTTCTATTTTATTTATTCTGTTTTCTTTTTTTATTAATATTAATTTTTTCCTTACAGCCCTTTCTTTACTCTTTCTCTCCCTCCTCATCATTCTAGCATTCTAAATCATTATATATATATTCCTCTATTTGGTTTCCCAGTCCATTGTAGGTTCTCCACTTTTTTCCCTATTACTCTACACTGCCTACATGAGCTAAATATTCATTTCACTAAGTCTTTTTTGGCCCCTCTTCTAATTTCTGTCCAATTTTACTATTATCCTTCTTCCTTTCTCACATCTTTTGATTCCTCTGACCCTAATCTTTTGCCTTCAAGGTAACATAGAAAGAAGCAAGGAAATAAAATAAGAAGAAACAGTGTCAAAGAGAAAACTCAACACACACATAGAACCACCAGCTAAATAAAACTCTAGAGCAGAGAAAGAGAAGCTAATCAACCAAAAAACCCATCAAGATAAAATGATGACTAGAGGGCAACAAAAAATTACAAACCACACTGAGAAACAGGAAGACATGGACCAGTCCAATAAACAAACTAAAAACCAGGAAGAGATGCAGAACATCGAACAACTAATCAAAGCTTTCCAAACAAATATCATGGACCAACTTAATGAAGTGAAGGAAGAGATTAAGGATATTAAGAAGACATTGGGAGAACATACTGAAGAAACTGTAAACATACATAAAAAGATAATGGATATGATGGTGATCAATGGCACAATCCAAGAAATCAAGAAGATGCTGGATTCACATAACAGCAGATTTGAACAGGCAGAAGAAAAAATTAGTGATGTGGAAGACAATACATCTGAAATCAAACAGACAGTAGAACAGATAGACAAAAAGATAGAAAAAAATCCAGCAGGGACGCAGGGATTTAGCTGACAACACAAAACGCACAAACATATGCATTATGGGCATCCCAGAAGGAGAAGAGAAGGGAAAGGGAACAGAAGGAGTGCTGAAGGAAATAACGGATAAAAACTTTCCAACCCTATTGAGAGAGATGGATGTGCAGATCCAGGAAACACAGCGCAAACAGTATAAATCCCAACAGGCCAACTCCAAGACATATACTTGTCAAAATATCCAATGCTCAAGCCGAAGAGAAAACACTCAAGGCACCAAGAGAAAAGAGAACCATCTCATACAAGTGAAGCACAATAAGATTAAGTGCTGATTTCTCATCTGAAACCATGGAGGCAAGAAGACAGTGGTATGCCATAGTCAAAGTACTAAAAGAAAAAAACTTCCAGCCACAAATTCTCTCTCCAACAAAACTGGCATTCAAAAATGATGGAGAGTCCAAAATATTCACAGATAAAAAGAAATTAAGAGAGTATGCCAATAAGAAACCTGTACTTCAAGAAATACTAAAGGAAGTTCTACAAGATGAAAGGAAAAAACAAGGGAGAGAGAGTTGGAGGAGAGTTTAAAAACAACTAAAAAGACAAAAACAGAAACAAAACAACATATGACCTACATTAACCCAAAGAAAATATGGCTGAAGTAAGAAATTCATTGCGAGTAATAACCCTGAATGTTAATGGATTAAATTCACCACTCAAGAGATGCAGACTGGCAGAATGGATGAGAAAATATGATCCATCTACATGCTGTCTACAAGAAACCCACTTTCGTCCCAGGGATTCAAGGAGGCTGAAAGTGAATGGCTGGAAAAAATTTTACAAGCTAACAATAGCCATAAAAGGGCAGGAGTAGCTATTCTAATATCAGATAAAATAGACTTTAAATGCAAAACTATTTTAAGAGACAAAGATGGACACTATATATTAGGAAAAGGGGTAATCTCTCAAGAAGAGAGAACAATCATAAACATTTATGCACCCAATTGGGGTGCCTCAAAATACATGAGGCAAACTCTGGAAAAACTAAGTGGAGAAATAAATGCCTCTGCAATTATAGTGGAGGCCTTTAATACACCATTATCATCATTAGACAGAACATCTAGACAGAGAATCAATAAAAAAACAAAGATTCTGAACAATATATTAGAGGACCTGGACTTAATAGATATACACAACACTACACCCAAATACAGCAGGATTTACATTCTTCTCGAGTGCACATGGATCATACTCCAAGATAGATCACATTCTAGACCATAGAACAACTCTCAATGAATTCAGAAAGATTGAGAGTATACAAAGTAATTTATCTGACCACAATGGAATGAAATTGGAAACCACCAAGGACTAGAGAATCAGGTTAGGCACAAAGATATGGAAGTTAAACAACACACTCTTAGACAAACAGTGGGTCAAGGAAGAAATCACCAAAGAAATCAGTAACTACCTTGAAACTAATGAAAATGACAATACAACATATCAAAACCTATGGGATGCAGCCAAAGCTGTCCTGAGAGGGAAGTTCATAGCCATAAATACATATATTAAAAAAGAAGAAAGAGCTAAAATTGAAGCCCTAACTGCACACTTGGAGGAATTGGAAAAACAACAAACTAAACCAAAAGGAAGTAGAAAGAAGGAAATAACAAAGATTAGAGCAGAACTAAATGAAATAAATAAGAAAGCACTAGAAAAAATAAATAAAACCAAAAGATGGTTCTTAGAGAAGATCAATAAAATTGACAAACACTTAGCCAGACTAACAAAGAAAAAGAGAGAACAGATGCAAACACACAAAATAAGGAATGAGCAAGGGGATATCACTATTGACCCCACAGAAATAAAGAGTATCATAAGAGGATACTTTGTAAAATTATATGCCAACAAGAATGATAATTTAGAGG
>JAQZBX010054360.1:0-18669 GCA_029593785.1 Cabassous unicinctus
CAACCTCTCCTCCTGGCTAACTCGAAAACACTGCACAGGAATAGGGGCTATGTGCTTAATTATCCCCTAGGCACTTGCTTTTTTTTTTTTTCCCTTCCCTGGGACCTTCCAGAGTGGGAGGGAAGCGCCCAATCTCCTGTACCACCTCAGCTCCCTAGTCTGCTGCGTCTCCCATTATCTCTCCTCTGTGTCTCTTTTTTGTTGTTGTTGCATCATCTTGCTGCACCAGCTCTCCGCGCAGGCCAGCACTCCTGCACGGCCAGCTCACCCTTCACCAAGAGGCCCCAGGAATCGAACCCTGGACCTCCTATATGGCAGACAGGAGCCCAATTGCTTGAGCCACATCCGTTTCCTGGCACTTGCTTTTTACTAGGAAAAAATCTCTCTATAAGTTGGGATGGAAATACAGTTAAACATTTCCCTTTCCTTAGAGTTTTGAGCTAAAGTGTCAGGTCAACTGAAAAGTTAAAATGAAAAGGTACAAATAATAATATTCTCCACATAGCACTTTAGTTACAAAGCAAATGATAATCTTGATATATACATAGTACAGAGAATATTTTCATGTCTTTTCAGCCATACCTACAGACATCTAAAGGTCATAAAAAAGACACTGAAAAACAGTGTCTTCCTGAGAAGGAGCACTTGGAAAGTGAAAAGTACTACTTACACATCTTTAGCTGCTCCTGCAGGGCCTAGGAAAAAAAAAAAAAGATACATTTGTATAAGTGTGATAATATTGATACAAAAATTTTAAGATCAATAGCCAACTAAAATAATATTCTAGAAGAGACATGTTGAGAAGATGGCTTTGTTTCAATATCATTTCAAAAAAGGAAAGAGGAGAACAAAAAAAAATCATGAATTTCACATCTTAAGTAAATTCTGTACATTTTTAAAATTCCTAAAAATTACACAGAATTGGTTCTGAAAGGGATTTTACAGATCACCTAATCCAATTCCCTTGTTTTAAAGATAAGAAAATTAGCAGATTTGGGGAAATATTCTATTTTCCAAACTACACACCCCCTGAGTTGGTGCCCTTTGGTGTTGTCAGAATAAGTCACACTATGAGTCAATCACAAAGGAAAGCAAAGAGGATTTCCTAAACAAAATAGGAAGCCTCAAGGACCCCAGTCTACCTCCAGAACATGCATGCTAACTCGGCTAGTTGTTCCTGAACCTTCTCATTTAGGGTTCTCACACACAGAACAACCCATCTCTTTCAGACCCCATTCCTATCACTAAACTCAGATTCTCTGCTCACAACAAGATCCCATTTCCAAATTTCTTCCTCCCAGTATCCTTAGCTGGATGACATAAATCTTGTTCCCAAATCTTATTAGCTTAAAGATGACATTAAGTAAGTTCTCTAACCTCTTAAAACCTCAATTCCCCCTTGGGCAAAAAGAGGATAAAGAGTACCATCCCCAAAGTTTATTGTGAAGATTAAATAAAATAATACGTGTAAGCACTTAGCACAAAGTCTGGTAACAAAATACTCAATAAATGTAAGTGATTATTATGAGCAGTTAACATCTCAATTTCCATATCTATGAAATGGAAATTAAAATCACTTCTGCACAAGTCACAGAATGTGAAAGTATAAGAAGATGCACTGCAAAGTTAAGGAAAGAAGTCTGCAGGAAAAGTTACAAGACTGCAAGAACTACACCCCACTGATGTTAATTTAGGATCTGTAATACTGCAAAATAAAAATAGATCTTGAGATTAATCAAGTCTGTGTCTCCAACGAACTCTTTTAAATTTTTGACAAACCTGCAATACTGTCTTTGAAATAAACTAGTTCCTTTCTTCAGGAAAGAGTAATATTTGTGCGCCACAATTCTCATTACAGTTGCATAGATAGAAACTGCTTTGGAATCTGAGATCATAAAGCCAAAAAAAATCCTAAAATTACAAAAAAAAAAAAATCTTAACATATGAAAACCTGCCAACAGTGGAATGTTACAGTGTTCTGATGGGGAAAAAAATCAGCAAAGGATTAGTGCCACCAGAAAGCCGTGAAAATGAACATTTTATTTCAGAGTCAAAACAAGCATGACAAGCTGGAAGAAAGTCAAGAAAGGATCTAATATCCTGCTTTTCTTATTTTTAGCTTTATTTTCAAGGAAAAGGATGAGGATTGTTTATAGGTTTGTTATGGTCAGGGGAGGGGAGAGCCAGAGGTGCCAGAAACTTTGATTCTGCAAATGCTTCCACAGGGAAGAAAATGGAGATGAGAATGTGGAGCACAAGTCCTTGGCTTTCTGAGACGAGGACTGCCTGGGACAATTCACAGGGGGGGTAGAATGGACAGAAACCACTACCGCTACATTCCAGGGATGGCGCGGGGTGCAATGTAGGAACAGCATGAGCTGGAAGGCAGCAGACCCCACTTAAAGTCCCCACTCTGGAATGTGTCTAATGGATCCAAATCACTTTGTTTCTACTTCTAACAAATGAGGATATCCTGGGCCTACAAAGGCAGCAAAGATGACCAAGCACGATAATGTGCGTGAAATTAGTTTATAAATGGTAATGTACTTATTTTCATTAGCCAACAAGAATCCTCTGCCCACTTCACCTTGGCTGCCCCAAGCCATGGGGCCAGTCAGGGCCTCCTCCCTTCTGGGCTCACCATTTAACATCCCAGCAGGCCCAAGGGGGATGCCCGGTGTTACCTTCCAAAAAGAAGGCAACAGATCATTTCCTCTGTCGTTAAGACGCCGCTCGTGGTAAAGGGCACCAGCTATTTAATAACTACAACAGAGAGGGGTGGGGCAAACAAGTCAGAAACACTGCATTACACATACACACAGGACTGTAAATGCACTCTAGTCTTAAGAAGGGAAGAAAATGTGTGTCTTAGACACAAAGTGTGGTAGATTGTATTATGTGCCCCAATTTAGACATGTTCTTAATCTTGATCCACATGCCTGCGGGTATGAACCTACTGTAATTGGAGCCTCTCAAAGCTGTTATTTTTACTTAAGGTTCGGGTTTTAATCTGGATTATTGGAGGTCTTAAAAAGAAAGCCACGGGGGGGCCAGAAGCAGGAGTCAGAAGGATCCCAGAAGAGAAAGGAGAGGACGGAACCCCAAGGATGGCCAGCCAGCACCGGAGCACCACGGGCTTTGGGGAGAAGCGTGACCTTGCTGACACCTTGATTTTGGACTTCCCGCCCTCCAATAAATTCCTGCTGCTTAAGCCAAAGCCAGCTTGTGGTATCTGTGATAGCATCTCAGGAGAACCAAGGCACAAAGTAACATGGTAGCTGATGCTAAACTTATGGCCAGGGTAGGGAGGCTATGCATCCCCAACATACAACTTCCCAGAGTAAAAAAAAAAAAGAAATTTTAACTGTTGGAAACAGTGGCAAAATTACCAGAGTACCTAGGTATATAAAATGTGAAATAGAAGTCTATTTGTTCTGCAAAAGTGTAAAGATCATAAAATTATCTGAAACAGAAGAAAAATTATTACCCTTACTGCGTTTTAACCACACTTTACCTATTTTGATTATAATTAAATAGCTGGAGATCACTAATTAAGATAATCTATGCAAAAAAAAAAAAAATACTTTGACCAGAACTATTCAAATATTTGCAAAATCCCATTTAATTTAAATTGTGTTTGTGGTTCATATGACTTATCATTTATCAAACAAATATTTATGGTGGTATATCTACTTCTTTCTAGGCCCCAGTGATACGGCAGTCATCCCTGTTAACACCATTTCATTTCCTGCCAAACTGGCTTGTTTCTGTTTAAACATCACCTCAAAGCATTAATAAAATGGGTGTCAGGAAAAACAGATGGAGGGAAGGTAACAATGCTTCTTGTGGAATAAAATGACCATAAAAATATTTAGGCCATTAGAATTTTTATAGGTCCAAAAATCTGCAAACTATTTTACAAAAAACTGCATGAATGAGAATCACAATTTTAAACAGGTTCCTGAAAAACCAGGGTGGGCGTAGCAAGGTTTGCTCTCAGAAAAAAATATGTAGTTCCAGCAACAGGAAAAAAGGTCATTGCAAATGGTTAGGGAGCTTACGTAAGAAGAACATTTCCTTCTGAAAGCAACAGTTTCTTTTACTTAAAAATGGTTGGCTGCTCACATTATCACTTTATTTCACCATGATGGGGTCTATTTTTTACTTTACACATTTTTTGAAAGATTTCAATATTTTATTTGTGAGCCCCAAAATCAGAAGGCTGTTATTTCAAACGCATAGCAAACTCCAATTTATTTTGGTATTCTTCATATTCTGTATAAAAGTTTGGTGCCCTACCAGGCTCTGAACAACCTTCAAGTGCTTTATGAATCACATGAAGATTGAATTGTACTGTATTTATTTCAACAAATCATCACTTACACTCCAGGGGTATAGTTTTAAATATAATTTCTATTCTAATGTGGTCTCATTCCCCAAAAACTGCAGAAGAATCTTCTTACCTCTTTTCTCATGCCCCCACCCCAGCCAAAATTGTCTTTCAAAAAAAAAAATAGAGCAAAATTAATATTGGGGGAGAAATTAAATTTAAAATATCATACACTCCACAAACACAGACATAATTTTATTCTGAGTGAGTGATAAAGCCAGATGCAAGACATTGCATCAGTTCAATAATTTTAAGTGTATGCATTTTAACATCTTAGTTCTTGTAGACAGATGTTCCTTTTGATCTAATCAGTCTGCATTTATAAGTTAGCAAGAATGAGTCAGACGGCCCGGTATGCCTTCAATATGAGAGTTCCCTCACATGATCAGAATTCTAATATTAAGAAAATATTTATCTCTTTTAAAAGAGAGAAGAGGTCACGTATGTTTTTACCTTAGACAAAACAGACTATTAATGCCTTTTTTGATCACCATACTATATACACTTTATGGGATTTATGTAATATACTGAAAATAGTCACAGGTAAATAAGTTACGAAATTCGATATTGTCATATTTCTTTCTTCAAACTGAGTAGTGATAATTTACACATACACACATCTATATAAAATGAATAATATGAAGAATATCTAAAAAATATTAAATATTCCCAAGCCACCCTTCTTTCAGCATAAATGATTACAAACAAGTGATTATGGCTTTTATGGGAAATAATAAAGACATGCAGGAGTGTTTTACTCTTTAACAAAAGAAAAAGGCTCTCTGAGAAATGTGTAAATATAACTACAAAAAAATATCAAAGTTCTCTTTAAATTTGACAGCTTGCTATGGCTCCTCTGACCCATAATAGTTCTAAAACTATGTCACTGTCTCAGCTTGGCCAAAAGAAGCAAAACAACAACTCTTTAGTTCATCCCAAGCAGTGTTTGTTTTTCAAGTAGCCAACAAAAGATACAGATTCATAAGTCATTTCTTCAAATAACAGAGGAAAAAATGCAAGTCAACGTGTCCTCAAAATGTAAAATTATGTTAATGAATACAGGAACTCTTGAGAAAATCTCCTTGCTTACAGATTGTCCTTGTTGAGTAGCTACACTTTAGGTACAGTACACAAAATTTAATAAGTAAAGCCTTACAAGAAGTACAGATATATGGTAACACACTGACATTTAGCTGCTCTAATGTGATTCAAGCCATGTCTAGATTGAGCTAAAAGTGACCTATGGTGGGACTGAATAACTTACCGAGGCCACCTTTACTGACCATTCACATGGTGGCAACGTCAACTCTTGGGCACTGGAACAAGTGAATGAGGAACTGAATCCCCTGGTTCTGTCACACCAGGGACACCTGCCTGAGCCCTGGTCCCTTGTCTCCACATCCTTCTTCATTCACCATCACTTCAAACACAACCCATTCAAAAGTAAACTGATCACCTGCCCTCCCTACCTTACCTTCAGAGTCCTTCCAGGGACCCAGGCTTTAACACTTTTAGTTATTTTTTAATCCCTCCCTCCTGCTTCAGCCCTCACTTCCTCAGGTCCAGCTGTCTCCCACGCACCTCTGACAGGGACGCCTCCACAGCTCAGTCTCCCGTGGTCCAGGCCCTCATCACCGCGTTGACTCCAGACCTCAGCTTTAAATTAGGCCACTTCTACCTGCACACACCCTCGCTACCTCCCTCTTTCCTTCTATCTCACTTACAAGCCTCCCTCTGGGTTTCAAGGTGCTCTGTAAAAATAATAGACTACTGAGCACTTACAATATCCAAGGCACTGCTCCAAGCGCGTTGCATACATTGACTCATTTCGTCTTGAGTTGAGGAAACTGAGGTGCAGACAGAGTAAACGACTTGCCCAAGGTCACTGAGCAGATAAATAGCAGAAGTGGATTCAAACTCGGGCCTTCTGGCTTCGAGCCCACTCCCAATTCTGCGGCAACTTGCGCCTGTCGGGCTGCTCTTCCTTCCTTCCCACTCTATGACCACCGTGAGCTCTGCTGCCAGGCTGGCCGACTCCTTACCACCCCAAAAATAACACCGCGCTCCTTTCATCTCACGACGCCACACAGTACTGAAAATGCCCTTCCGTTTTTTGCTCATCCAGATCTTGCCTATTCTTCAAAGCCAAAGTCAAGTCCCATTTCTCCCAAGTGGGCATCCCTGACTAACCTGAAGTGGTTTTTTTAATTTCATTCTCTCAATTGCTACATCAGCCACCTTGTGCCCACACAGTTTAGGACTTCATTGCGTATCTTCTTTGTTTTTCCAAATGTAACTTATTCAACGTTCAACATTCCTTCAACAAACGATTTTAGAAAACCAAAAAATTCCATTAAAAGTTTGGATGTTGCTATAAAGGCTGAGGACACAGTCAAGAACAAGAGGGATGAGGTTCTCCTGTAGCCTACATTTTGTGGGAGGGGGTGCTACTGAGACAACAAACAAATAAACAAAATATTGGCTCTACAGAGAATTAAAACCATGATGGTCATCTTTAAAGCCACTCAAGGTCTGTGATCTATAAGTCTATGCATCTTTTGTTCACTGACTTCTGAGTTGGAAGAGGGAAAATTAGCCATTCATGTGCAAAGCAGAGCTATGAGTTGTACATCTTAGGCCCTAACCAGAACCCTAAATGGGGTGGGGGGAACTTAGAGCTATTAAGGGAGCAGGGATGGGATGTTGTCATTCACATGAATCATGTTTCTCTTATCAACTAGTGCAAACAACCAGTTAAAAACAAAAATGGCCTTTTAGCAGGAACTAACACAGAAATAAGCTGGATGAGCATGGTTTCAGCATTTTGACATTACAGAGTTGCTCTTCTGATGAACAGCAAACTATCTAGTATTTTGGAGGAAGGAAAGTAGGTGAAAGGGAAGTTTGTGGACAGTGAAGTATGCAGAAAAGGGTAAGACAATTTCAAGAGCTTCTATTATGAGTCCTATTACAAGTTTATTGTTAGGAGTTTATTGTTCTATTATGGGTCCTATTTTGAGTTTATGGTTATGAGTTTATTGTCCCATTATGAGTTTATTGTTCAAGTTCATTGAAAGAAAATAATAAAATTTATGAAATGTAAAAAAAAAAAAGTGACTTCTAGAGCGACTAGAAGGCTGGATGCTGGGGAAAGCTGCTCTGAGGAAGTGACATTTTTGCTGAGACGTGAATGACAAAACAAGAAGCACCAAGAAAAGCTCCAGTACAAAGCGTTCCAAAGACAAAAGAGCAAGAGTGAGTTTGGGCATGTTTGAAATATAGAAAAAAGGCAGGGCGGGGTTGGGGTCTAGGTGAGCAGGTGAAATAGCAACCAAATTTTGTATCATTTCCCCCACAGCACTGGGCAATTGTTAAGCCCAGTCCCAGCATTTCAATACTACCAAACCATTTACACATGTAAATTAAGGCTGGACCCATATAAGAAAATGCAATTACCTAGTTAATTGAGGGTGAGTAGACAACTAATGTAAATAATTGGGCCCAAAAGGATTATATTCACCCTAGGTAGACTGAGAAAACAGGACAAATAATTATTAAACTCCTTCTCAGACTATTACATAAATAGCAGAAGCACCATTATAGAAACATCCTCACAATATACTCCCCACAAAATTATGGTCAGAGAGTTGCCAATTACAAATGTCTAGCAGAAAAACTACAGCTAACCCTGGTCACCAAATATTATGAGCTGAACACTTTTGATATAACTTTGCTGCTGCTGCGAATAATTTCTAGTCTTCACCTGCAATGAAATAGGCTATGGTAGATATTTGGAAACACTCTAACTTTTAAGGAGTTTCCTGGTTTACATCACTGGGACTCATCCAACAATCTATATGATTATGACCATATAAAAGGGAATGACTGACCTGTTCTACATTGTTAGCTCCAAATGCGGGATTGCTCATTTCACTGCCTAGTTAGGGAAGAGGGTCAAAGAAAAACAAGTGGAAAGAGAATCTGATTGCCAAGCTAGAGACAGAGAGAGAGAGCACAAAAGCTCCCTGCCTTATAGTCACTTATAGTAAATGTGACACTTTAAAATCAGGGTTCTTAACAAGGGGTCCATGAGCTTAAATTGAAATAAATTTTTTAAAAAAACACATTATTCTTGTGGAGACATGTTGGTGCAGGTGTGACATATTTAGTAAATAATACACATTATAGTGTGGACTTAGTAAGGGGTCCGTGGTTTTCACCTGACTGGCAAAGGGGTCCAAGGAACAAAAAAGATTAAGAACCCCTGCTTTAAATGGACTCTTTAATGTAGATATTTTTCTATAGTTTAGGGTCTAGGCTCTAAGCAGGGGAAATGTGCTGAATGTTCACAAAATGGAAAATACAAGAAGCCCTCCTACTATATTTCTAGGTTGCAAAACACCGAATTTCTACATTGAGAGTGTAAGCACATTGAAACATTAAAATGGAAAGCTCTTGTGTAATTGAAATGGTTCTCATGAACCCATCTGGATGGAAACCTCAACTCCTCCAGGAAGCCTTCTTTGATTAAACTTCTCCTAAGCACTTGGAAGTTCATTGTGCCTTCTATGACAGGCTGCTTTGTAACTGTTCTCACATGTTTAATCTTCCCACAGAGACTATCAACCTCTCAGGAGCAAGAAAGTTTGATTTCATTCTATAATCATCCATTGCTGGCCCTGCCCCCATCTAACCACATAGGGATGGACTGTGTATCAGCTTACAGTCACAAATCTCCTGTAGAGACAAATCTACCCTGAATTATCAAAGGGCTGATCAGTTGTCTTAACAGTCCTTGCCGCTATTTAATCATCTTACTATGTATCAGTTTCTCCACATACTGGGCATACGAAGTGAAATGTACTAAAACCCATTACTGCATATCAATTTGTAATATTAAAGTTCGCCAGGCAAAAGCCAAGAAAGGCAGTTACCTGCCCCCGAATAGCTCAGGGAAAAGGGAAACAATTATCTGGTATTATTCCTTAGAGAGTAAAACAAGGCTTATAATGAGATTTCAGAGTTGGGTACATTATAATAATCTGCTAATGCCTCCTTTAAAAGTAGATTTGCCATGTTCTTGTAGAAAAACATACAGAGAAAGCCACTTCCCCTTCAGCATGCTAATATTCTGTTCCTATATAATTACAAGTGTACAGAGTTCTTTCACACATTATCTAATGTTCAGCATCACACAGCCTGATAAAATAAGGTACATCCAATTGTCTCCACTGGATAGATGAAGTAAGTGAAGCTCAAAAAAGCAAAATGAACTGCCCACAGTAATACAACCAGCTCAAGTGCCAAAGTCAAGCTTATTCCAGACTCTCTCAGCTCTAAATTCAGCTCCCTTCTTACTACATCTCTCTGTAATGGTTGTTGTTGTTTTTGTTTGTTGTTTTGTTTTGTTTCTGAATTGTATGACACTTGAGACATTTTCAGATCTCTAAGTGGTGTGCCCAGAGGGCAGAAACAACGCCTACTTAACACATTTCACACTGCCTTGGGTTCAACACCAGGAGCTGGCAGCTTAGTCTCCGGTAATTGATGCTGATGACAAAGCTCACAATGGAAAGAAATTTAAGCATCTTTGCATTGTGGTTTGTTTTTCTAAACCTAAATCTCTCATCTTGATGCATTTCCTTTCTGAAACTAAATTCCTACCACCAACTGACCAAAAATTTCAAAATCACAGTGACCAAATCCCAAAGCCAGCCAGCTGGATGCACTAGCAGGGAAATGTTTGGGGAGTGACTTATCAAAGACAAGGGCAGATCCATCAAAGAGGTGATGCAATAACTCCTTGCTCATACGGTTTTCTCCTTAATGTTTTACAGTTTGCACTCGCTATCTTGCTCTTCTCTGAACATAAAAAAGTAATTTTTAGCAAAGGGCAAGCTAGAGGAGAGAACTGCATGTGCTGCCCATCATAAACAAACAGTAAGGCCACTCATCAAAGGGACATGTGCTTGGAGTTTTTTCAATACAACTATTACTTCCCTTTATGTAATAAGGGATGTACTGGGGCTGGGGCAGCCAAATATTTGTAAAGAGAATCATATTTTCCCATCTTCTTACATCACCATTTCATAGTAACCTTAACATCATTCTGATTTTCATTTAGCAGTGGTATTGCTCCCTTGTCCCCAAACCTGACAAGCAGTTCATTAATAAATTACAATGTAAATGCACTAAACTGAATCCACTTTAAAGGAGATGAGTTACAAATCCTTCCTACAAAATTTTGTAATGTGGATAATTGTTCCTGACCATTTTTGAAGTAGGGGGCACAAGCAGGGCTCTCATAGGGCCACCACCCATGGAAGATTGAGAGATGTGTTCATGGGGTGGTGAGTGGCCTGGAAACTGTTCTAGGGTCCATGCAGAATTCTCTGGCAACTCTCGGGTTTGGGCACTGTCCTTGCCCTCATGAGCACAACCTGTCTCACTGGTACAGGAATCTAAAAGATTTGTTCCCCAGGGGCTCTCTGCACATGACATGGACAGAATTTAATTCAAAATGTGGAAAGGTTCCCAACCTTGTGGATGTAAGTAACAGCACTGAATTTTTAAAAAGATAATGAATAAATGTTACCTGTAAGAACTAAACTTCAGTAAACAACTAACTGGGCTTCATTCACGTCTCTAGGATTAGAACCCAACATATTTTATTCAGCCTCTTCTGAGGTGTCCAGTCACTGACAGCCAAAGAGGAGGAACAAAAGTTGGTCAATTAACTGAGCATCCAATCCCATTATGTGAATATCAGGAATAATGACAATGACAATAATAATAAGGCTTGAGTTTTAATTTATATCTTCTGCTGAGGTCTGGGTTAAAGGAAGTGATAGGCCCAAGGTCACAAAGTCATTGACAGGACGTCCTGCCTGCCTAGGAAATACTGCAGCATCAGACTGCTGTTTGCATTTGCCAGTGGGGACATGATGTGGCATCTGATTGATCTCAACTGGAAGAGATAAGTGCTCTTTATCCAAACGGACACTAAAATAGGTCAGACGATATTACTCAAATCAGATCCAGACTCTTCTTAAATCAGGAGACACTAGCTGGGGTTAAAAGGAAGGATTGACTTTTAGAATAAGTCACTTGATGCAAAGCCTGGCTGGCACGGGGCATCTAGAAGACCTCACCAACCAATCAACAAAATGAAGTGTTGTCAAAGGAAGTTTCGATACGTTTTTTTAAATATATCAAAGCTCTGTCACAACTATATTAAGCAGCCTTAGTACTGCAGCTTTCAGAGAAATCCTAAGGGCTGCCGAGCCAGTCTCAGGCAGCAAGTCCTATGCCGATGCATTTTGGAGCCCTGTTTGCAGTTCTCCTCAACCTCACCCGCAGCCCACCACCAGGACCACCAGAAAGTCCGGAATTGCTCTGCTCCACCTTTCCAGCTGCAGCACCTCGGTTTCCTGGGGCTGGAGGGCGAGGGCTGGAGGAGCCAGCGAGCGTCGGGGACCGGCAGACCCGGGCCACGACGAGGACTCCTCTCCCCCAGGAGGGTCCGGGGCCCTCCCCGCGCAGGGGAGCCCCGCCGAGGGCGTGCGCCCCGCGCTCGCTCCGCAGGATCGCCCAGCAGGATCGCCTCGCCCGGGCGTGACCGCCCCCGCGTGGGGGAAATGCCATACTTTAGGGTCTTTCCAGAAACCGGCGGAGTGCTCCAGCCCCGAAAGCGGGGTCGGCGGGAGGGGGCGGCACGCCAGCCTTCCCAGCCGCCGGCCTCGCCCTGCACGACCCGCCCCCATCGCCGCCATCCCCGCGCCCCGCGCCTCACCTCGGCCCGCGCCCGCGCTGGTGGCGGTGGAGTTCCCGCAGCCCATCGCGCCGCCCGCCGGGGAGCCGAGCTCGGGAGCTCGCGGCGGCAGGTCCCGGGGGCGGAGACGCAGACGGAGACGGAGGGCGGGCGCGACCCGAGCCGGGGGCCGGCGGGGGGCGCGCGGGAGCCGCCCCTCCCAGCGCCCTCCTGCCGCCGCGGGGCGCCCGCCCGGGCCGACAGCGCCCGACCCCGCTCGCCGCCGCCCGCCCGGGGCCGCGGGACCCACCCGTCACCTCGGCAACCGCCGCACCGACCACTCCGCAGCCTCCCGCGGGCTCCGCGGCCACGCATTGGTCGCTGTTACGAGGGGGCGGGAATTCAAAGTGGGTTTGGGGGCGACGGCGAGGCTGAGAGGCGCGGCCCGCGCGGGTGCTGGGGTGAGGCCGAGGGGCCGCGGGCGCCCCGCTCCCGCCGTGCAGGTCCTCTTTCCTTTTCTTCTCCTCCCTGCCCAAGAGGGTACAGGAAGTGGAGGCAGCCCCTGTTCTGCGCACAGTGGGCGCCAATAAACGGCTCCGACTAAATGATGTTCAGGTCTGTGGCCCAGGCCCAAGTCCGCCCTTGCTTTAGCAGGAAGCTGATGCAGCTGTTCCGCGCCCACACTGGCTGGCGGAGAACGCGCTTTCTTCCCCAGGTTGCTCACATTCACCTAGTCCACTTCTAAGATAAGTGTCTGCCGCAGTTCCTAAAACCTGGCTTCAGGACCTCCTCTCTGGTTCAAGGAGCCTGGATTCGGGACCTCCTCTCTGGTTCAAGGAGCCTGGCTTCAGGACCTCCGCTCTGGTTTAAGGAGCCTGGCTTCAGGACCTCCGCTCTGATTCAAGGAGCCTGGCTTCAGGACCTCCGCTCTGATTCAAGGAGCCTGGATTCGGGACCTCCTCTCTGGTTCAAGGAGCCTGGATTCAGGACCTCCGTTCTGATTCAAGGAGCCTGGATTCAGGACCTCAGCTCTGGTTTAAGGAGCCTGGATTCAGGACCTCCGCTCTGATTCAAGGAGCCTGGATTCAGGACCTCCGCTCTGATTTAATGACAGAGCTGAATTTACATGGCACCTTTCAACCTAATAGTTGGACAAGTGCTATTGGAGTCCTAGGATCCCTGCTCCACCACTTGATAGCTGTGTGACCTGAGGAAAGATACTTAACCTTAAGCGTATCGGTCGTTTCATCTGTAAAATAGCAATAATAACTCAGGTGTATGCAAAACACCTAACATAGTGCCTGATCTTTAGTAAATATTCAATAAGTGCCACCTATTATTGTTATTCTTAAATCTATTAGAAGTGAATACAGATTCCTTGAAGGCAGGGACTATCTGATTTATCATCATGTCCTCCTGGCTCACAGTACAGACTTAATAAATGATTTGTGAGGCAAAATCCAACCCAGGCATTAAATCTCCATTTTAAATGTATTTAATATTTATAGAGAACCTAGCCTATGCCAAGTCCTTTGTTAAGTTCTGGGTGAACAGTCTAACCAAGTAGACACATTATAAACAAATTAATTACAATATATTAAGAATGCTAACAGAAGAATACAAGATGCTATGGGAGCCCAGAATGCTGGGATACTGGTTAAAAGGCTTTCCTAAAACCGGGTAGCTGTGTTTAGAAAAAAAAAACTTGCACCAGAGCCAAGGTCCTGGTGGACTGTTGAACATGACCTTTGAGGTCATGGTGAAGACTGGGTAGTCGTATCATTCAGAATGCAAAACTTCAGCATCCTCCATTTGAAAACTAGGTATGACTGGCCACATGCTGAGATAGTGACTAATTCTTGGACAAATAAGGGTGCTTTTGAGTTGTTCAACTTCTAAAAGTACTGTTGCACAATGCAAGGTGTTGGTGGTGGGGCAATGTATGAGAGCCCTGTATGATGATATGCATGTTAAGTTCACTACTTTTGTTATACACTTATTGTTTATATGTTCATGTATGAATGATATACTTAAATAAAATTTTATTAAAAAAAAAAAAAGTACTGTTGCTGTACCTTTGCCTCCACTCTCTTTGTTCATTAGCCACCTATTGTGGGTTGAATTCTGTCCCCAAAAAGATATGTTGAAATCCTAACCCCGGGTACCTATGGATGTGGCCTTCTTTGGAAACAGATGTAAGCAAGTTAAGATGAGGTCATACTGAATTAGGATAGGCCCTAAATCCAATGGCTCTGGTCCGTAAAAGGAGAGATTTGGACTCAGAGACATACACAGAAGGAAGACAGCCACGGGAAGACAGAAGCAGGAATTGGAGTGATATTGCTACAAGCCAAGCAATGCCAATGATTGCCACAACCATGAGAGGTTAGAAAGAGTCAAGGAACGATTCTCCCCTAGACAGACGCTTCCGTGCGAGCATGGTTCTGCTGACACCTTTATTTCAGACATCTAGCCTCCAGGACTGTGAGAGAATAAATTTCTGTCACTTAAGCATCCAATTTGTGGTGCTTTGTTACAGCATCCCTAGGAAACTATTATACCAACCTAATACATCAAATGAGGGTAGTGTCACTCTGACTGTGGGAACAGGATGACGAGGGACAGAGCTGCCACTACTTCCCCTGCAAGACCTGCTCCCTCGTGCACAATATCAGCCACAAGGTCTATTAATGGGGAAAATGGATACCACCATTTTGCTTAACTGAGCTTCAGAGTGTTCCCTATCATCAAAATTGATTGCTAACATGCATTTCTTCACGCTGATTATGTGCACAAGAGCAAATGAAGTTCAGGTTGACTCTCCTGGTTCATTACCATATGAGAGATTCAAATATTTTCCACAAAGTACTATGAATAATACAATAAAAAAAAATAAAAATAGTCTTTAAATGCCTTACATTTTCATCAGCTTCGCCAATTTGTCCAAATAAGATTTTTCCTACTTCACGCGTATTTTTACCACCATCAGTTGTTACACATGTTAGCAGATTCCACTTCAGGCTATACTGAGTTAGTGTTTTATCAATTTCTCTGAAACCATTCTCACCTGTACTTAAGTAATTCCATGCAGACTAGGCATAGCGGGCGATTCTTCAGTCACTTCCAATTCAGCACTGAGGCGCTGACTCCCTGAATAAACAATCACAACTGAGCAGTCTTAGTATCACCTGTGGAATCATCAAGAGCCGAGGAAAACCGCTTCCAGCACTTGTCTTGTCTGATTTTACCTCCATTTTAACCATTTCAAAGTGTATTTGTTTACAATATTTAAACAAGATCATTTCAGTGGTATTATTTAAATTCATGGTGTGGTGCTATTATCACCTCCATCCATTACCAGGGCTTTCTCATCACACAAAACAGAAACTCTACTCAATAAAGCATGACTCCCCATTAAACCAACCCCAAACCCCTGCTAACCAGTAATCTGCTTTCTGTCTCTGTGTAGTTCCTTTATTCTATATACGTCACCTAAGGAGAATCATGCAATATTTTTGTGTTTTGCTTATTTCACTTAGCATGTTGTTTTGGGAGTTCGTCCATGCTGTGGCTTGTGTCAGAGCTTCGTTCCTTTTTGTGGCTGAAAGATATTCCATTGTAGGTCTATATCATTTTGTTTATTTATTGGTTGATGGACATTTGGACTGGCTTCACCTTTTGACTATTGTGAATAATGATGCTAAAGAACATTCGAGTGCAGGTTTTTTTTGTTTGAGTACCTGTTTCCACTTCTTTTCAGTATATGAGTAGGAGTGGAGTTGCTAGGTCATGTGTTGATTCTACTTAAGTAATTTGGGCTTTGCCTGTTTTCCATAGTGGCTTCACCATTTTGTCGTCCCACCAGGAATGTCTGGGTGTTTCAGTTGTTCCACTTCCTCTCCAACACTTAATTTCCATTTTTTGATGATGGATATCTTGGTGGGTGTGGAGTGGTATCTCATCATTTTGACTTGTATTTCTCTAGTGGCTGATAATGTTCAGCATCTTTCCTTGTGTTTTTTGTTTGTTTGTTTGTTTGCCATTGGTATATCTTATTTGGAGAAATGTCTTTTTAATCCTTTGTCCATTTTTGAACTGGGATGTTCGTCTTTTTGTTGTTGAGTTCCTGTAGTTATTAATATGTTCTGGTAAATCCAACTCCTGTTGGATGTGTGATTTACAAGTATTTTCTCCCAGTTTGGTGGATTTTCTTTTCACTTTTTTTTTTTATGGTATCCTTTGACGCACAAAAGTTTTTAATTTTGATAAAGTCTTATCCTTGATCTTAGGGGGAAATCTTTCAGAGTTTCATCACTGAGTCTAATTTATCTGTAGGTTTTTCATAAATTCCCTTTATCATGTTGAGGAAGTTCCCTCTTATTCCTAGCTTTCTGAATATTTTTATCATGAACATGTGTTGGAATTTTTCAAATGCTTTTTCTGAGTCATTTGAGTGATCACATGTTTTTTTGCCCTTCATCCTATTAATGTGGTTACTATATTGGTTGATTTTTAAATTTTATGTTTAATTGTGGTAAAATATATATACATAACATAGAAATCAATTTAATCATTTTAATTGGGCAATACTGTGACATTAAGTACATTGACAATATTGTGTAACTTTCACCACTTTCTATTTACAGAGTGTTTTCATCATGCCAAACCAGAACTCATGCCCGTTTAGCAGTAATCCCCCGTTTCACCCACCCTTACTCCTAACCATTATTCTGCTTCCTGTCTCTATGAATCTGCTTAACCTAGGTATTTCATATAATAGAAATCATACAATATTTTCCTTTTGTGTCTGGCTTATTTCACTCAACATGATATCTTCAAGGTTTATCCACGTTTTAGCATGTGCCAGCACTTCATTGCTTTTTATGTCTGAATAATATTCTGTTGTATAGATATACCACATTTTGTTTGTCTATTCCTGTGTTGATGGACTATTAGGTTGCTTCCACTTTCTGGCTATTCTGAACGGTGCTGTCATAAATATTGGTGTAGAAAACAGAAAGAATTAGACAGGTGAGCCCTCACACCCACTGCTATCAAATAGCCAAAAGAAATACTCTTATTTATCTCTGTGCTGACACTGAACTCTAGCCCTAAGACCCTTGTACAAAAAGGAAAAACAGACCCTGACATCCAGAAACTGGCCTGACATTCACAGCGAGGCATCGGTGTTCTCCTGTTCAACACAATCTCGCAAAACACCAATTTCAAACAAGACTATGAGACAGTGAGGCAAAAAGCAAGACGACCTCATAATCTCATCCGAACATGAACAAAAACAAAGTCGCTGTACAAACCACAAAAACACCAAACATCCCCCTCACCTGACCAATACGAATCCCTGCTGCTTCTTTACCAATTACATTTTTAGCCCTGTTCTAGTTCTACTGACTTAGGGATAAGATTTACTAAAACTACCCAAACATTGTCTTAGCTTCATGACAGCATCCAATCCAGAAGAAAGCCCTGCTTCCTTAGACCCTGACCAAATCACCTAAGACAAGCCCAAATCCTATAAGCCCTTTTCTAACATCCTCTTACTGAGACATCTCACAGTTCCCCATGGTGTGTGTTTTCCCCTCACTGCAATGAGCAATTAACCCAACTTGTTCCTGGTGCTCCTTGGCATTGACACTTGTAAATAATATGTACTGTGACTTATAAGGTTATAGAGAGTGTTATCTAACCATTCCCTCAACAAATAATATTGAGCATCCATGTTGTGCCAGACACACCTATAAATGCTTGCATTATATAACAGTAAACAAGACAGAAAGGAACAATCTGGTGGGAGAAGATAGATCAAAGTCAAACAAAATAAGATAATTTCAAATAACATAAGTGCAGTGGAAAAAATTAAGCAGAGCAATGGAATAGAAGCTGACTAGGGGTAGAGAGATGTGCTCTTTTAGATAGGATGGTGTTTTAATTTGGTAGGCTGCCAAAATGCAATATGCCAGAAATAGGTTGGCTTTTACATTTGGATTTATTTGCTAGCAAGCTTACAGTTCTGAGGCTGTAAAAATGTGCAAATCAAGGCATCATCAGGCGATGCCTTCTCCCTGAAGACCAGCTGTGGGTGATCCTGGACTTCTCTTCACAGGGCAAGCACATGACCGCGTCTGCTGGTCTCTCCCAGTCTTGTTGCTTCATCTTCCTGCTTCAGTGACTTTCTCTCTCAGTATTCATTCTGTTCATAAAGGACTCCAGTGAGAGGATTAAGACCCACCCTGGGTCACACCTTACTGAAGGAACCTAATCAACAGGTTCACACCCACAGGAATGGATTAGCTCTAAGGTCCATAAAAGCCTCAAATTACCAGAGATGGCCAGGGAAGTCCTTGCTAGAAAGGGAAATTTCAGCTGAGGTCTGAGTGATGAGAATTGTTAAGATCCAAGGAAAGAATATTCCAGGTACAGGGAATGGCAAGTGGAAGATCCCTGAGGCAGGAGCATGCCAGGTATGTTTCACAAGCAGGGAAAAAAAAAAAAAAAAAGCCAGGATGGCTAG
>JAQZBX010054361.1:0-18672 GCA_029593785.1 Cabassous unicinctus
AGGGATGCAAAAGTCTGATTTGTAAAACTCTAAAAACGGCAGACTCCGGCAGACTCTGCCCTTCTGGATCAGAGCCCCTGCATCATCGGGCTGCATGTAAATGAGGTTAATTCTGCTGATTCACCTCTCCCCTCAGCCTGGCCCTACTTCAAGCTGGATTATCTGCTCCCCAAAGTTATGAGGGGGTCCAGGCAGCCAGATTGACAGCTAAAATATCCCCTCTCTGCTTTCTGTCAGTATTCTCGCTCTCTTGGAGATTGCCCCTCTTCCCAGCTCCGTGGCCTGGGGCTAATCCCTGGGCTGCTAGGCTAGTCAATGCCCTAGAAGATTAACCTCTCCCCTCCTCTGGGTGCTGATTCACTGCAGCTGTTTTGTTCATTTAAATTGCGGGGGGCTTCAGGAAGCCAAATCCCCAGACAATAAAACTCTCTTACTAGAGCTGCCCCCTCATAAAACGCCCCCTCCCACTGGGTCATGTCTCCAAGTTACCGGAGGGACGGGAGTTGTGCTTCCAACCAGCTTTTTTTTTTTTTTTCCCCCGTAAGGGTGGGGGTCAGCCGACTGTGTTAACCACCACAGGCAGGCTTAAAACTCACGAATCTCTATGGTTCAGTTCACACCGTCGATCTGTCCAGATAGATGTCCCAAGCTTCTTACTCCACACATCCACAGCACAGACCCCCATGCGGCACCCTGTCCACTCTCTGCCATGATCTGGGAGTTGTCTGCAGTGGCCCTCCTAAGCCGACGCCATCTTGCCACGATCAGAACTTCTTGTACAATGTTAAACAGTACTGGTGAAAGCAGACATTCTTGTCTTTTACCCCAAATTAGGGGGGAAACATTCAGCCTTTCAAAATTTACATCAATTAACACTGATTGATTTTCTTATCTTGAACTTTCAATGTACTTCTGGGAAAAATTCTCTTTGGTGATGGTGAATAATCCTATTAATATGCTGTTAGATTCAACTTGCCAGTATCTTGTGGATTTTTGCATTTTTTTTTCATAAGAGTAATAGGTCTCAAAATTTATTTTTCTATGCTATCTTTACCTGACTTTGGTAACAGTGTAAACTAGTCTCATAGAATAAGTTAGGAATTGCTTTCTCCTCTCCATATTTTTGGAAGAATTTGAGAAGAATTAGTAAATCTTCTTTGAGTATTTGGTAAAATTCATATTGTCTTGTGCTTTTGTTTTTGACTATTTAGTCTATCTGTTTACTTCTTAAGGGCCTATTGAGATTTTCTATTTTTCTTGAGACACTTTGAAGTATTTCTTTGTTTCTAGAAATGGCCCATTTTACCTAGATCATCTAATTTGTTGATATACAATTGTTCATAATATTACTTTATAATCCTCTTCTCTTTGTAAGATCCCAATTTGAATTTTGATTTTAGTTATTTACATCAGAGGTTAAGAAGACCAAGCTTATTTTCCAGAGTATCCTTCCTGACCAAGTTACAATGGTTTCTAATAGCTCATCTCCTTATATTCTTCTCAATTGTAGTTTCAAAATATTCCCATTATATACACAGGTATCTTCCTTCAACAAGTTTCATAATCTATTAACTTCTTTCATTTATTCATTCATTTGATACAAATTGCAGAGGATCTACCACAGATGAGGCATTAGGGGAAATATTGGGGATATGTTGATTGGTAAATCAGTAATGGTGGTGACAAATTCTTGTTTTTCCTTTTTCTAGATCTAGCTGCTGGCCTTACTCCTCAGATGGCACTAACTGCTTCCTCCCTTCTCCTGACTACTTGTAAACCAATCTTGCAGCTATAGGGCTGCAGAGAACAACAACTGCACATGAAGGGGAAGAAAGGGAAAAAGACAACTTCAGATCCTAGCTATTCTAAATATCAAATTTGCCATGACATTTCCCTTCTCCCTACCCTTTCCCCCTTCTATCCAGGGTTGGTCCTTATATTCCTCTTCACTCTTAATCCTTACAGCATCCAGATGGCCTAATTTTCACAAAGGAAAACATTCCAAATGAAGTGGTGATAATCAGAACCTCAGAAAATCTCTCACCCTTCTCTGTGGACCTGAATCATTATAAGTGCAACCTCTGTAAATCCCTCTTCCGTCCCAGTGATCAACCCCCTTACTATCTTCCAGAGATTTTCCTCCAAACTTTTAATAGCTTTCTGTCTCTGGTTCAATGAAGTTGAGTTCTACACTCTCTACCCTGCTGTAGCAGCTCCCTGAAAAAAGTCATCCTTGGCTGTTTAATACTGTCTGGTGCAGTTTTTGTTTTTGACAGTCCCTTATTGTTTGATTCATCAAACAATCACACCAATAAACACCTCACATTGTGATAAGATTTGTGAAAAATATTAAAACATACTATAAAAAAGAGTAGAGACAACTAGGGATACTAATTTAAGATTGGAGGATTAGGGAATGTCTTTCTGGGATAGTGAGTGGTGATAGAAGTGGTCAAAAAAATTCTAGATATTTGTTTCATCTTTTGGTGGAAAAAAGATAGGATTTGATTCACAAATGTGTGGATGGAAAGAAATGGAAGGTAATATAAATTTATCCTTCAGACATATTTGGAATGTTTTCGCTCATATAGTTTTAGAAGAACACCTCTATTAATTTATAAATGGAATTATGTTTATAGGTGTTTTATGCTTAGAAGCAGACATTTCCTTAGCTGACAGAGAATCATAGGCATATTGAGTTTACCTCTGCTGCACTCAATGCCATCTGTCCTCTCTCTTCATCCCCACCCCTATGGCTCAGGAGAGATTTGTTAAGATCCTATAAGGAGTGGTGGGTGGTTTATTTTGCAAGTCAAAAACCTCTGTATTATTCTCAAACCATTTTGGGGGAGGAATGGCCACTTTTGCAGGCACAAACTGTTTAGAAGGAATCTGGGGTTTCAAGGATTTTGAAGAACATGGATGCATATGCCTTTGTCTGCAATATCAGGATCTCATTCATTTCCAAATGAGGCTATTTCTTTGACAAGACTGACTTCCTGGGATTGAGGATTCTGCCTTCACTGGTGTTGTGCTCTCTTCTTATTTAAGCTCTGAGCCTGATCTTGAGGTTGTCTGCTGTCTAGCTCCCAGAAATGAGAGTCTCATCTACTGCCATGGAGGTCATCTGGCTTTTACACTCATCATTACATTAGTGATTAATCATTTTTGGTCTTTTTTTGAAAAGTACATTGATAGTAGCCAGCAACCACCATCCAATTCCATTCTCCTTAAATGACTACTTCCCTGACCTTCTGAGATGCGTGAAATATTGCACCCTGCTGTGTATCTTCTTCCAGTTCTCCAGGGTTGAAGGTTTTTACAATTGCACTGCTACTGTGCCAGGGACTCTCAGTTCTGGACCTACCATTACAAAGAAGATCCTCATTCCCAGCCAGTGACAGATGACTAAGCTCCAACATCTCAGTTTAGAACCTCCTAAAATTATCCCACTTCTTTATCAACTTTGTAGGTCAAGTTCCTTGGGACTCTCATTCTCTGAGATATGACTGTAGGGCTTTATTAAGAAGAGCTTTCAGGAGGGGTCAGGACTATACCTAATCCAAATCCATGAAATTTGAATTAGGCATAGTACAGGAAATAGTCAGCCAAATGAACAATTGCATTTATTCTTTTGTTGTACTTCCGTTTTCAATTTAAAGGGAAATTGCCACTGAAAGTTGATAAATTGTTTACAAAGTAAATTAATAAGATGTCTCACCCTGCAGCACATGCACATCCATGTTTGGCATATGTACCCTCTTTTCTTGTTTCTTAATAAGCTCTTTACTCTCTTGCCTACACTATGCTGTGTCCTTAAATTCCTTTATGCAACATAGCCAAGAACCCAGAAACCAAAGTGTTCCCCTAACATATTTGGTGAGACATGGCAGGAAATAAAGAGATAAGTAACACTGCTTCACACCCAACAAAGACTGGTGAGTCTAGGTTTTTAATAAGAGCCTGTCTGTGCCATCTTTTGTTTATTAGCAAGGGCCAGAGCTTTGTTCCTCTTCAGTTCCTAGGAGGCACTGAGATTCCTGTTGATCTCTTACCACTGGAGCTCCTGAGCCTGTTTGTCTGCAAGCTTCAAAACAGTCTCTATCTTCTTAATGTGCTTCTTAATGTCTGATTTCACTGTAAAACTTGGTTTGTGGAAGTAGTAATAAAATAAGCCCTCTCTCAAAGCCAATTCCTAAGATCTCTGCAAAAGTAGGCCCAAAGAAGGGTTTCTAGCTTTTACCCCAAATAAATATCATTTAGAAAAGCCAACAGATTTCTGGTACTTTGCACCAGCATCCCTTTGGCAGATTAATACATTAATAAAAGAATTTTAGATGCTTAGTTAATAAACAAAAGTACCCAATTTATTTTGAAGTAAAAGCTTACTTGAAGCTAACTAAATGTTAAGACAAAAATGCCATAAATGATTTTATATAATAAAACTGCAGAAGGAAAATATCTGAAATTGGTGAAACTGCCTGGATTTAGCCTATACTTATTGTGATGGTAATCCTAAACAGAATTTATATTTTCATATGGTTATTATGAGACTAGCTACTCCCCTAGACCTACTATTATTATGATAATTCTAAACTGACTTTACCTTAGTGTATGATTATTTTGTGACTAGCTTACTACCTTTGCCCATAGACTTGAGCTTTTTTGATGTAATCCTAGATCTATTTACCTTTGTTTATGATTACTTCAAGATAGTCTTACCCTTATTTATGCTTGCTATTGTGATGGTAATTCTAAACTGAGCTTGCCCTTTGCTTAAGATTGTTTCAGGACTGGCCTCACCACTGTGATGGTAACTGCTCTACTCTCCCCTGTTTGGATCCATGGCAACTTCTGCTCCTCATGACTCAGGGGAAGGCAAATTTGAGACACCCCTGTCTCCCATCCTTCCACTGGGGTTAATAAATCTGTTTTCTCTCATGATAACCCAAATGGGATGCCACAATATTTGAGGAAATTGGTGCCTGGTGGAATCCTTGACCCTTGGGGTTGGATATCAATTCTTCCATTCCTGAAGCTACCAGAATCTAGTTATCTCCAAGGACTAGGATGTAGGGGCATCCCACCATGAATGGAAAGGAACCTGAATGCAGCAGGTCATGAGAGAAACCAGTGTTCCCTTAGACTTCAGTGACCTCAGTGAGTATACACTGCAATTGGAATTGTTCATCTGAGATCTGTCAAAGTCAAAATGGGAAATAAGCAAAGTCCTGAAGAAAAGGAAAATACTTTAGATTGTATTTTAAAGCATTGGGAGCCAAAAACTAAAGAACAAAATTCTTGTGCAAAACTGCATGGTCACAGTACAGACTAGAAAAATAAAAAATAGCCTTCAAAGAGATCTTTTGAATATAGTGTTATTTTACAGTTAAACTTATTTTATAAAAGAATGAAAATTATGAGTAACATTAGGGAATTGTGTGCTTTTGTGTCCAAATCTCTGCTTGTGTCTGCCTACTGGTTAAGTGTATATTTTCATACCTCAGGATTGTAATATCAAATTAGTAAATGAAAATTCTTAAAAGAGTTCTATTTAAATTATTAAAATTTAAATAAGTTGTTATATAAGTAAATGAATATTCCCTGGAGCACAAATTAGAGAAGCTAAGCATGATGAAAGGTGATATAGAGATATAGTATAGAAATTATTAGGAGAGGAAAAAAAGATATTCATTCCTAAGCTCCTTGGCCTACTCTGCTCCACCACCAGGACCTTCACTTTGAGAGAGATATGGGAAAAGGGCTAGGTGGGCAAGATAGGAAAATGTGCATTTAGCTGAAAACTCTGTTTACTAGGCCATGTAATGAAGAATCACAGCTTGTCCTGTAATTGCCTCTTTTAAACCTATTGTTAGCAGAACAAAGTTCTTGGTTCTTGGCCACAGCACATAAAGGAATTTAAAGACATGACATAGGGTAGGCAAGGGAGTCAAGGATTTATTAAGAAAGAAGAAAAGAGATTGTACACACCCCAGACATGGGTGTGGTCATGCGACAGGGTGAGACATACTTGTGGGGAATGGATGTAAGAGTTTTAAAGACCTTTCCTTCTCCCCTTTGCCATGTTAAGGAGGGATTGCAGGTATTTGTTGTCCTGATTGCTTACCTTTCTACATTCAACTGTCTACTTTCAGGGAACCAATGGGGAAGCTTTTGATTTGGAGATAGCTGGGCTTTCTTTTGAGCCTGGGCATTTTAAATGGGACCTAGTGACCAAGATCTTTGTGGGCTCTTCAGCTATAACAGCGATGGCTTTGTTCTCAATCAGGTCCCTACCTTCAGAGGGTTTCTCAGTGGGGAATTGTGGCTAAGTTTAGACCAATGACCTTACCTGTTTCCTATACTAAACTGCTCCAAATCCCCCCTTAGAGAGTTTATACCTTTATTATGGGGGAGCTGAAGGGCAAAGGTCATTCTTCTGTAGCTGCATCCTACTGTTTAGGGGTAGTGGTCTTTGCCTGACAGAGTGTGAAACTCTCTGGTTATTCTATTAAGTTTGAGGAAAGGTTGGTACTGCACTGTTTTTGGACCTGGATGAAATCCCCACATGACTAATACCTTGTTCTGGAAGGTATTGGTTCTGGATGAAATAAACCCAATTAGAATTTAAGATACATGATCCTATACAAAGATAAAGAAGATAATAGTAAGCAACCCCCACAGCTGGGGGACCAATAATGACATACTGGACCATGGGAGTGAAAAAGGCCAAGTGCCTTTATATTTATATAGAAAAGCATTCCTCTCAGAGGAAGAGGTAGGTTACTCTCTGTCTGCTGTTAGCATGTTTAGAGCTCTGTGATTTAGTAACACCATAGCAGCAAGTGAATCTCTTTGTTGTCATGGAACTTTTAAGTCATAGCTAGTTTCTTCTATACTGTTGGTAAACTCTAGGGAGAAATTGTTTTAGACCTGCTGGGTTTGGCATAAATGGCCAACCCCAGTTCCCAAGGCAGTGGTTGTGCCTAGGAGAGCTGGAAGAGGTATGAGGAGATGCATTTCCCTAGACATAAATTCACAAACACTATATAGGCATCAAGACAAATATATAGCAAGTAAAATGAAGACAGTATTTATGAGAGCCATTCTTTTATCTTATAGGCACATACATTAACTACATAGAAAATGAATTATGTTTATCATAACTTTTAACAAGTTCAGTATTCATCTGCATATGATCTAGAATAGAAGAGATACCACATCAGGTATATAGGTACAGTACTTAATAATAATGCACTAATCAATGCCCAAGTTCCTCTTTGAGCTGCAGTTAATAGATCTAAGCTCCAGGTTTGCACTATCATACATGTAGTCCCTCCATAAGAGCAGGCCACAAAGCCAATTGTGTTTGTTTAGGTTCTATTCATATTACCCTAGTAAGTATTGCTCAACTTGATATATCCTTCACACAGCCAGCATGCTGTAGCACCGTTGGTCCTGATATGAGGCTCCAAAGTTTCACTGGCCTGGTGCATAGCACCCTTCCACACTATGAAACAAAGCCAGTCTGGAGGTAATATCCATTGTAATCTGGTCATATCAAATCATTGCTGGCTACCTCAGGAGTCAGAAACCACAATGTATTTTTCATCCACTTCAGGAGCATGTCAAGAGATGTGGAAGATACTTCTCTTGTTTTAGGGCTTGTACTGACCAATCTAGCCAATAACTTAAATGAAGGGGTAACATGCAGTGTACTGGGGTCCTGCTTTGAATGCACAAGAGAGTTTGAGAATACTGAAGTCTATCTCTTTTAATTTTTATATATTCTCTAAACACTGCCAATAAACTACATTGGAAGTATTTTTAGTACTTATCTTTTTACTTTTACAAATTTACCATGATTTTGCTAATTAAAAAGTATTTTGTTTTAGCAGTACAGGGGAAATTACTTTTTCCCTTATTTTAAGAAAACCTAAGATTCCAGTGGAAACAAGATTATCTTCTCCCTACCACCAACTTAATATGCACATTGAGGTGGTCTCTCACATGTTTCCCTGTTATAAAGTTATTTTTTGTTATCAATATCAATTTAGGTTTCTATTTAATAATGGCTTCTTGGAATTAACCTTTTAAATGTTTCAGTTTAGAAAATGTTTTTGCAAACTTCCTATAACCAGCCATAACCACGTAGCATAAGAAGTACAACACACCCCAAACAGAATAAATATGAATAGATCTAGCCTGAGACACCTATTATTCAGAATGACAAATATCAGATAATGAGAGGATTCTGAAAGTACCAAGAGAAAAGCAAAGCAACACCTACAACGTAATCTCAATAAGATTAAGTGTGAACCATTCATCAGACACCATGGAGGTGAGAAAAATGTTTTATGATGTGTTTAAGGTACTGAAAGAGAAAAACAGCCCACCAAGAGTTCTGTATCTGGCAAAACTGTCCTTCAAAAATTGTGGTGAATTCAAAGTCTCCACATACAAACAAAAACTGATAGTCTATGTTACCAAAAGACCAGAATTAGAAGGCAATTTCTAAATGGGTGGTGAGGCTGAGTGCCAATAAAATATTTTTTAAAACAGACACATTTATTGATGTACTACACATTTTCCTTTGTTCTTCAATATGCTAGCATAAAGCTAGTAAGTCCTAAAAGAGGAAAACAGATCATTGAAGCTATGTTCAATTTCTGTTTCTTTTTATATTATTTATGTTATTAACCTTTAAACAATGAGAAAGCATTTTGACCCATACAATTATAACTTGTAATATATAATTAGTGTAAGAATGTGACCTAATATCTTAGCAGAAGATTCATTACTTATTAATTTGGTTCTTCCCTTTACAAAACAAAGCAAAAAAATGTCAGTGAGTAAAATTCTTGTCCTAACTATCCTCAAACCTCCATCCTAGTTCAATTTGAAAAGAGCTACCTATTTTTAGGTAAAATTTCCATAGAAATCTCATTTTAGAATATTTCCAACACTCCAAAAAGAAACTTTGTGTGCATTCACAATCACTCCCCATTTCTACCTCCAGTCCTAGGAAGCAATAAATCTTGTTTCTGTCTTTTGTTTGCTTTTGGAAACTATGCACTGATGGCATCTTGCCATATATGTTCTTATCAGTTTGGCTGATTTCACATTTTAGATTCACCTATGTTTTAGCTAAATCAGAACTTTGTTCTTTTTATGGCCAAATGATATTGATAGGGAAAAGTCACTGTAGCCCTACCCCTACCCCTTTTTCTGACAAGAATCTCTTGCCTTTGAACTGGAACCTGCACTTCTGGCTCTGTAACCCTGCCTGCTTGATTTCATAACCTGCAGTTCTGCTTCTGTAGCCATGCTTGCTTAGTTGCCTGAGGTAATGGAAAAATTCCACCTGCCAACTCATTAGCCAATGAATGGGAGCCTGCAGACTCCAATAAAAACTTCAGAAAACTGGGTCTGGGGGCCCAGAATTTGGAAACTGAACTTTCCTCTGGGCCCATGCACTAATAAAGCCTGGTTCCTCCGCTCTTCCAAGTGCTGGTTTGGGTTTCTCATCATGGCAGCCACAACATTTTGTTTCCTGACTGGGAAACCCAACTGAGCAGGCCCATTGTGTCTCTGGCTTGAGACTGAAGGGCACAGCCAACAGCAATCTCTGAGTGAATGAGGTAGGCACCTCTTGTCATTTTGATGGGACCTTCTTCCAAGGCAGACCTCTGCAGGCCATGTCTCCACATCCCAGTTGGACTCAAGAGAGAGAGACAGACTGAACAATATCAGAAGACTTTGGAAAGGTAAGCACCCAGGTGACAAGCCTCAGTCAGGCCCATCTCCAGACAGAAGAGGAGACTGATCATCTCCTGAGGTCTCGTGTGATGAGACTCCAGTATAGGGCAATTCCTGTGGGAGGGATTTTTAACCTCTGAGTGATTGTGTACATGAATGTAGATGGTAGCGGCTTGCACCTATCATACCAGTTTGTGATCCCACAGCCTGTGCCACAGGGTCAGCGTGGGCCCCAAACTGTTTCTGCAGCTACGTCATACAGCATATCAGCCCACCCAGAAAATTGTCCAGATGCCTTAGCTAACATGAGCCTTATTTCCCATGAGGGACATGGACAGTCAGGCATCTGAGTGGCCTTGAAAGAGGCACCCCACCTTTGTCTGTCTTGCACCACTGACACAGGGTATGGGCTCATCACAGTCAAAACCCACCATTAAAAACTTCAGGAATGGATTTTCTGGAGATTATGGTATGTGGATGAACCCTGGCACCCTCTGAAATCTATGTGAGTTGGAGTGGCCCACTTTTAACATTGACCGGCCCTCGGAAGGGACCCTAGACATATCCAAGTTCCATACGGTGTGGCTAGTAGTCACCAGAACCTCTAGCCACCCAGATCAGTTTCCTGTATTGATTCCTGGTTAGATAGCCCAGATTCTGCTCCTTTGGGTTTGCTTGTGCATTGGAAAGAAGGGACAGAGCAGGGTCTTAGTTGCACAAGAAGGGAGGCACCAGAAACCAGTCATTTATCAGGGGTCCTTGGAAGAACACCCACCACTGCCCCCACCACAATATGTGCCAACCACCCCAGCCCTTCCTCCTGGCCAAGGATCACCGGTGGATCTCCCAGAGATGCCTCACCCTTTGGTCTCCCCTCCTGGCACAGGGGTACAGGCAAATCACACGGCGACACCACCCCTGACAACACCTCCAGAGGAGAGTCCTGCAGCCCCATTGACAAGGAGACTCTGATTGGCACAGCCCTCATTGCAGATGCCCCTCTGTGAGGCACAGGGTCCACCCTGGCTAGGCAAAAATGGGGCCATGCAGCCAGGAGGACCCATCTTGTACTACCAGCCCTTCACAACTACTGACCTCTTGAATTAGAAACATCACACCCCTTCCTATTCAGAGAAGCCTCAGGCCCTTATTGATCTCATGGGATCCATCTTCCAGACCCACTGTCCCACCTGGGATGATTGTCGCCAACTCCTCCTGACTCTATTTAACCCCGAGTATTCGGTGAATCCTGGTGAAAGCATGAAAGTGGCTACAACAGCAAGCCCCTACAGGTGTCCTAGACCTGGAGGATTGGGCATGGATGGCGGCACCAGAAACTAAGCCTAACTAGGACTTTAACACTGAACAGGGACTGGCTGCACTCCAACTATATTGGGAAGCGCTCCTCTGAGGGGTCCAAGAATGGGCTAAACAACCCACAAACATGACAAAAACAACCTCAGTTATTCAAACACACAATGACTCTCTGAGGGTTTTCTATGAATGGCTTTGGGAGGCCTTCAGGATCTACACTCCCATCAACCCAGAAGCTCCAGAAAACCAGAGGATGGTGAATGCCGCTTTTGTGGCACGAGTGGTGGCAGACATAAAAAGAAAACTCCAAAAGTTGGAAGAATTCATGGACACAAACATCTCTCAACTGCTAGAGGTTGCCAACAAAGTGTTCATCAATTGGAATGAAGTTGCCTAGCAAGAAAGCCAAAAGCAAATGAAACACCAAACCTCCTTACTAGTGGCAGCCCTGGGAAATGCCGACCCCACCAGGTGAAATGGGCCACCTCAAAAAGGGGGAAGCACCAAGAGGACGCCGCTGGACAGAGACCAATGTGCTTACTGTAAAGAGAGTGGGAACTGGAAAAGTGAGTGCCCCCAGAAGTCTCAGACACCAAGAGGAAGCACCCCTAAAGGAAAATACTGACCTTAGCCCCAAGACACCTGATTGGGCTTGCAGGACTCAACCCTGAAGAGGGGCGACCAGGCTCACTGGAACTTGACCCCCATAAGCCCATGGTCAAATTACAAGTCGGGGGACAGACAATGACTTTCATGGTGGACACTGGTCCTGAACATTCTGTAGTCTGGAATTAACACGGCAGCTGTCCCTCTTGGGACAAAGGACTGATAAACTAAACTACACCTGAAAAGAGCAAGAGTGGGCTGAAAAGGAAGGGGGAAGCTGAATCCCCCCAAGATGCTTGGCTGCTCCCAGATAACCAGATTTTGTGCCAAAAGGAGCCACACATGCCCATAGTCCAGCAATACCACCAGCTCACCCACTTAGGGAAAACTGCACTGGAAGCCTTGCTCGGGAGATACTATTACATAACCTGGCTGACTTCTCTCTGCACCACCGTCAGCAGACAATGCCAAGTTTGCACCAAGAACAACCCCTTGCAAGGCCCTTGCACTCTGACAGGTGTCCAGCACATGGGAATGGCTCCCTTTGAAGATATCATAGTGGACTTTATGGAAGTAAAACCATATCGAGAGTACAAATACTTGGTGATGATATGCACCTTTTCAGGTTGGGTCGAGTCCTTCCCCACTTGCACAGAAAAGACAAGAGAAGTGACTAAGTCTCTGCTTAGACAAGTCATTCCATAACACGGGCTGCCACTGTACATTGGAAGTGACTACAGCCTGGCCTTCAAGGCTGCCACAGTCCAACAACTGATGAAAATGTTGAGAATTAAGTGGAGGCTCCATACCACTTACAGGCCTCAGAGTTCAGGGAAAGTTGAGCACATGAATCAACTCCTCAAAGCCACCCTAGCAAAGTTCTGCCAGGAAACTGGTCTCCCCTGGGTAGATTTATTCCCTTTGGCCCTTCTCCAAGTTAGGGGCACCCCAGGACCCACAGGCTACTCTCCCTTTGAAATTCTGTTTGGGCAGCCACCCCCAATCATCTGGGCATTCAGAGGAAGTTTCAAGCTTCTGGGGGAGGCCAACCTAGATTTCATTCTCCAGAAACTTGGAAGAACTCTAGCTGAAATACATAAAACTGTCCTGTCCAACAACCTCATCACCTTGGGACACCCATTGCACCCTCATCAGCCAGGGGACCAGGTCTGGGTCAAAGACTGGAGGAAAGAACCCCTCCAGCCTTCCTGGACAGGTCCAGATACTGTAATCCTTGTAACTCCCACTGCTCTTAAAGTTGCAGGTATCACCCCCTGGATTCATCATTCCAGGGTCAAGAAGGCCCATCATGATAAGGAGCAGAACAGCTGGGCAGCCCAAACCATACCCAACCATCCCCTGAGAGTGCGAATCACCAAGATCCTCAGGCACCAACCTCACTGAATGCCAGCTGAATTGCTCCTGGTGGGACCTGTGTTTATGCAGCCTGAATGCCTTGGTGTTTGGAATTGGACTCATGGCTGTGGCCACCATGGACTGGACTGTTGTGAATAGAACCCTTATTGCTATAGCATACTGGTGCATAGTAGGATGTTTCTGTGCCTTAGGCTGTTTTTCCTATTCTCCTTTAGGGCTGATGCCAGTTCCCAGCCTTGCTCCAGTTGTTACAAAACTGCCCCCCTATCAGGAACAAATAGGTTGAAACAGCTCACAGAGGAATGCAAACCCTCCTCTTCCTTTACCCACCATACCTATATGCCGGCAGAATGTTATAAGTTATCCAAAGCCTCAGTTTCTGAGTAAAGGGGGGATGTGTATCTTCCTGGGGGAAAAGTGCTGTTATTATGTTAGTGAGACAGGAATAGTCACTACCAAACTGAAAGAACTTAGGGATCAACTCCAAAAGAGGAAGGACCACTTAAATGAGTTCTGGGGCTGGAACCTCAGACAGTGGACATCTTGGCTGCTGCCCATGGCCGGACCCTTATTTATCTTGCTCATAGTGGCCATCTTTGGCCCATGCCTGATAAAGGCATTCATCAGGTTCATTGAAACATTGATATCACACATAACTACCACCAAGATTCTAGCCCTAAGTGGATACAGACCCCTGAGTACAGATGGTGCCCTATGGGAATTATAAGGGCATCAAGGGGGGAAATGACAAGGAAAAGTCACTGCAGCCCTACTCCTCCCCCTTTTTCTGACAAGAATCTCCTGCCTTAGAACTGGAACCTGCACTTCTGGCTCTGTAACCCCGCCCACTTGATTTTGTAAGTTGCAGTTCTGCTTCTGTAACCATGCTTGCTTAGTTGCCTGAGGTAATGGAAAAATTCCACCTGCCAACTTGCTAGACAATGAATGGGAGCCGGCAGACCCCAATAAAAACCCCAGAAAACTGGGACTGAGGGCCCAGAATTTGGAAACTGAACTTTCCTCTGGGCCCACGTGCATAATAAAGCCTGGTTCCTCCGCTCCTCCGAGTGCCAGTTTGGGTTTCTCATCACTACAGCTGCAACAATATCACATTGTATGGATATATTATAATTCTTTATACAGTCATCAGTTGATGGACATTGAGGATGCTTCCACTTTGGGGAAAATGTTTAAAAAAAAAGCTACTATGAACCAGGGAATACAGGTCTTTGTGTGAAGATATATATTTATTTCTCTTGGGCACATAGGTAGGTGTGAGTGTGCTAAGTTAATCATTTTTCTTTTTAGGAAACTGGAAAGCAATTTCAAAACAAAGCTCTTAGTAGGGAAAACTAATTTGAAGAAAAAGTCTTAGTCCCCAGTTTGTATTTACTTCCTTCCAAAGTAAAAATGCCTCAGAAAATTTTAACAATGATATGAGATGGCTGGTTTCATTTCATGATTCAATTATCAAGGTTCATTGTCAACAACAGTCTAATATAAGCTGAGTTTTTAAAAAACATGTTAACATGATGAGGGTGAATATACTTTTTCATACTTGATAACACACAACTATGTAAAAACTGTAGATTATCATATGTATAAGTTTGGAAAGGCAAGAATTTGAAGTAATTCTTGAGGCATCCAGAGCTTCTCAAACTCTATTATGAATATTGCACCTGAAATATTGCCAATGACTTTAAAAGTTTCAACAGGCTTTTTCATGATAGATGTATCTATAAGCAAGTCCTTGGGGCTTTAAACACTACTTAGGATATTCAAAGAGAAACCAAGTCTTTAGTGTGTTGCAGTAACATCCTGGACTTTCTGATAACATTTTATCAGGCAATTAAATCACGGAGAGATAGATAATATAATTTGACAGGGCCTCCATGACAAATATGCCCCATGCTGTTTGGCTTAAACAACAGGAAATCATTGTCTCACAGTTTGGGAGGTGAGCCATCCACTGCAAACATATTGGCAGGGCTTGCTTCCCCCCATAGTTTACAGGGCCCTGGCAATCCTCCATCACATGGCTTCTCTCCCTTGTTTTGTCTGCTCCTCTAGTTTCTGCTGATTTTTTATTTTTACTGACTTACCATGTGCTTATTAGGACTCCAGTCACATGGTTAAGAGACATCTGATTTAATTTGGCTCCATCTAAATAGACTCATTGAAAGTCCTATGCACAAATAAGTCCACAGTTTATATATTAAGAACATATACAATGTTTCTCTATATAAATGGGTTCACACATGCAAGATCTGGGGTTGGGACTTGAATATACCTTTAGTGAGGCACATGATTCAATCTGCAATGATACATAGAGAGATAAATCATACATACACGCTAACACACATACATACATATATACTTACATACACATATATAGAAAGTATTATGCTAGGAATGAAAGAAGAAGCTTTCAGATTCCACCAAATTTGATTCAAGTTTGGGATCTGACAAATTGAAAATTGGATGTCTGTGAACAAGTTACACAATAACTCATAATCTCTCTTTCTGATTTATAATGTGAAGCTAATAGCTCAATGACCACCTATCTAGAAAGGCATCCACAACTCTCTAATTACTGCCACATAGATCCCTGTGGGAGTCTAAATATTGAATGCATTGACTCTGAATGCAGCAGATTGGGATAAGAATCTCTGCCTGACCCACAGAAAGTGATTTGGCATAGCAAATTTGCTCTATGGAAGGTGTAATAAAAATGCTTATTCTCAGAACCCATCCTGTTATTCGCTTGGAGAATTTGAATTCAAGTCATTGAAAGCCAGCTGGTGTGGGTGAGTTGTTAGCAGGTGGCCAGTGCTCTGAGCACTACTTTATTTTACAGAGGAGCAAAACAATGTGTGGCAATTTATTGCAGAGGTTAAGGCTTTGAGCTCTGGAATCAGAATGTATTGACTTGAAAACTGGTTCTGCCACTTACCAACCTGATAACTTTGGGGATGTTACTTGACTTCTCAGTAACTCTGTTTCTCCATCTGTAAAATAGAGAAAATAAAATTGTTTCATAAAGGTATTGTTTGGATAAAATAAAAGAGAAATAGCTGTGAATCTTTCACAAAGTTAAACATGCTCAAAAATGGCTGAGGCTTTTGTTTCTGTTATCATTATATTTCATGTAGTCTATTTTTATGCTGGGGAGGTTCTTGCCTCAATGTTGTTGGCTGCTTCCCCATCAGGGTTATGGCTGCTGAAGGGTGGCTGTGGCAACTTCTTAAAGTAAGAAAACAATTAATTTTGCTGCAATGATTGACTCTTCATTTCAAAAAAGATTTCTCTGTATCCTGTGATGCTGTTTTATAACATTTGACGCAGTAGAACATCTTTCAAAATTGGAGTCATGCCTCTCAAACCCTGTTGCTGCTTTATCAAATAAGTTGATGTAATATTCTAAATCATTTATTGTCATTTCAACAATGTTCAAAGCATCTTCACTAGTAGTAGTAGATTCCATCTCATTTCACTAGTGACCTACTGAAAGAACTTTCTTTGCTCATCCATAAGAAGCAATTTCACATCTGTTAAAATTTTATCATGAGATCTCAGGAATTCATACACATCTTTAAGCTCCACTGCTAATTCTAGTTCTCTTGCTATTTCCAGCACATCTGCAGTGACTTCCTTCTCGGAAGTCTTGAACCCCTCAATATTATCCATGAGAGTTGGAATCAACTTCTTACAAACTCCTGTTAATATTTGTATTAAACAGCCAAACGGGTGTTGATGCAAAATACCAGAAATCAGTTGGTTTTTATAAATGGTATTTATTTGAGGTAGAAGCTTACAATTACCAGGCCATAAAGTATAAGTTAATTCCCTCACCAAAGTCTACTGCCATGTGTTGCAGTAAGATGGCTGCCAATGTCTGCCAAAAGTTCAGGCTTCTTTGGTTCCTCTCTTCCTGGGGCTCTGTTTCTCTCTGGGGTCAGCTGCTGTAGCCTGCAAGGAAAATGGCTCATCTCTTTACCTGGGGCCTTCTCTCCTTCCTCACATCCAACCTCCTCTGTGTGCTTACTTCCCAGGACTCTAGATCATAAACTCAGCATCAATAAACTTCCAACTTTGTCCTTTGCTATGTCTTTTATCTGTGAGTCCCCACCCACCAAGGGGTGAGGATTCAACACCCTACTGACATGTCCCAATCAAATTCCTAATCATAATTTAATCAATTAAAAGTGATACATCTGACAGACCAGCAAACATAATCTAATATCTATTTTTGGAATTAATAAACAATTCCAAACTGCTACAGTAGTGATATATTAACCTCCTCCCATGAACTAGATTGTTCTTAATGGCATGTAGAATATTGAATCCTTTACATGATATTTTCAATTCATTTTGCCAACAACAATCAAAGTAATGATAATCTTTGGGAGGATATAGCCTTACAAAATGTATTTCTTAAATAATAAGACTTGAAATTCGAAAGTACTCCATGATCTATGGGTACAGATTGGACCTTGCATTAGCAGGCATGAAAACAACATTAATATCATTGTACATCTCTATCAGAGCTCTTGGGTGACCATGTACGTTCTCAATGGGCACTTATGTTTTGAAAGGAAGATTTTTGTGAGAATTAGGTCTCAACAGCATGCTTAAAATATTCAGTAAATTATATTGTAAATAGATGATTGTTTTTCCATTTAGAAAGCACAGGCAGAGTAAGGTTTTTGTTTTTCCATTTAGAGAGCACAGGCAAAGTAAGTTTAGCATACTTCTTAAGCTCTCTAGAATTTTCAGAATGGTAAATGTACATTGCCTTCAATTTAAAAAGTCACCAGCTGCATTAATCCCTAACAAGAGCCAGCGTGCCCTTTGATGCTTTGAAGGCACACATTGACTTTCTCTCTCTAAGAAATTCTAGATGGCATGTTCTTCTGAAAACTGGTTGCTTCATCTACATTTAAAAACTGTTGTTTAATGTAGCCAACTTCATCAATGACCTTACTAGGTCTTTGAGATCACTTGCCACAGCTTCTACATCAGCACTTAGTGCTTCACCTTGCACTTTTATATTATACAGCTTGCTTCTTTGAACCTCATGAAACAATCTGTGTTAACTTTAAGCCTTTCTTCTGCATTTTTCTTACCTCCCTCAACCTTCACAGAATTGAAGAGAGTTAGGGTCTTGCCCTTCATTAGACTTTGGCTAAAGGCAATGTTGTGTCTGTTTTGATTCTTGATATTCTATCCAGACCACTAAAACTTTCTCCATATGGAAAATAAGGCTGTTTCTCTTATTTATTAGTCATGTGTTCACTGGAGCAGTACCTATAATTTCCTTCAAAACCTTTTCCTTTGCATTCATAACTTGCCTGTTTGACACAGGAGATTTACCTTGCAGCCTACCTTGGCTAGGTCAATTTGTTGATTAAATTTACCTTCTAATATGGGCGTGGTGTGTGGAGTCCCAAAACAATTACAAATAATATCATCAAAGATCATAGGTCACAGGTCATCATAACAAATAGAATAAAAATGAAAGAGTTGAAATATTGAGAAAAATACCAAAATGCGATACCAGATAAGATGTGTGCACATGTTATTAGAACAGTGGCACCCACAGACTACCTCAATGCA